>SNQJ01S0083544.1:20908-34873 GCA_010110895.2 Picea sitchensis | reverse complement strand
GTGTATGGGTAGACTTAGGATATGTGAATTTTTGTTTTTATTTGTTTTATTGATATTTTATTATATGTTTATGTCATATGTCACGTATTATTTTATGTTTTGTTCTTTTTTTGTTTTATTTGTTTTAAGTTTTATTTTTATTAAGTTTTATTTTATATATTTTTTGTTTTTTTGTTATTTTGTTTTTAATGTATGTTTTATTTATTTTTGTCATTTTATTTTATTTATATTTAATTTTTAATTTTTTATGATTTATTTTAATTAATTTAAATCTAAATCTAATTACTAACTTAGTTACTAATTTAGGATTTTTAACTTAATTAATAATTAATTAATTAATAATTAATTAATTATTAAATAGTTATTTATTTATTAGTTTAACCTATATTAACTTTATTGCTAGCATTATTAAGTTAATGTTTTTTTTTTTTATCCTAAGTCTGTTCATGCAGGGATGGAAGGCGGGTGAGGCATACTCAACGGGTTGAAAAGACAAGGGAGTGAAGGCGCAACGGAGGATGAAGGATGAAACATGATGATGGAGGGTCGAGTGAAAAGAAGGGAGGGAGGAAACGGGATCAACCGAGCCATACTTCATCATTATGAGAGAAACGCCAAATCAACATTCGAAGAATCGAATCGCCTATAATTATAGGACCCCAACAATATCTTCTTCCTATCCCATCTATATGACCCCCTCTCAACTACTATATGGAACCAAGGATGGATAAGTGCTTTATCACTGGGCTTAAATGGGGATTATGAAAACTTATTGGAAACTTATATTTAATCTCTCAGAATAGGACACATCAAAATCTTGGACAGGGAAGATGAACTAGTCTAGAAAAAGGACCCTCTAGGCTCCTACACTCCAAAAAATAGATACATAGCTCTGAATATAGACCCAATCCAGCAAAATCCCAGATGGTGGTGGAAGGGACTTTGGAAGCTGAAATTCCCTCAAAAAGCCAAAATTTACATGTGGGCGGCTTTAAACAATAGAATCCCAACTTGGGATAATATAAGTAGGCATCAGATAGAAGGACCGAGTAGATGCTCACTTTGTAAAATTGCAAACAAATCCACTTTCCATATTCTCATCTCCTGTCCCTTCTCCAAGAAAGTTTGATCTGAAACTTCCTCAAGCCTCAGGAAAAGATGCATATGGACATGAAACACTTTGGAACTGGCATGGAAAGACTGGTCCCGTGATCCAAGAAATAAGGAATTAAAATCACTTCCTCTCCTAATCATTTGGGGAATCTGGCTAGCCCGAAATGCAACGATATTCAAAGAAAAAGCCTCTATTCCAGAGGTAATTGCAGCCCAAAGTCTATCAATCCTATAGCATTTTCTCCAGACAAAAGAAGCACCAGCCTTGTGGGTAGGACATCAAGAGGACATAAACACTTCAAAACCCTGGGNNNAAAACCATTGTTTTCATTTAAAAATGGGAATAGGTCGGGGTACATACAACTATGTCGAATGATTGGCGTTGAAGCTATTACTCCTATTTTCCATAGAAAAGGAAATTCAACACATACATATCTTTGGGGACTCTGTGAACGCCATTAATTGGGCAAGAAAGCATCAAATTTGTCACAACATTTTTCTTAGTCCTATTCTAGAGGATATTTATCGTTTGATGGACATATTTTATACTTTGTTTATCTCCCATGTATATAGGGACATGAACATGGTAGCATATTCTCTGTCCAAAGAAGGACTACTACTTTCACTAGGCCAATGGCACATTACAAAACAAAAAGGGGAGGAAACTAATGCTTTTTTTCATCGACCATTTATAGAGGATCACGATCATCTGCAGGATTGAAGAATCAAACCTCATTCTCATTTTTGATCGACACTTTTTAGACACTACTGTGTGGGACTCTGTTGTTCTCAAAGTATTTCAGGCTTCATGATGTATCTCTACATGTACAACACTTATAGCTTTTAAATTTTCTACAGTGACACAATTGCAAGGGCATAGGAATTTTTTTTTGGGCACCTTCTTTAAGTGAAAGAAAATCATTTTTGATTTGAAAAACTTTTTAACCTGTATATATGAAGAATTTTTTGCAGTTTTTATTCCACCTTGTTCTGGGTGATATATTTTAGAGTAATTGTCATGCATGCCAAATTTTGGCTCACAAAAGCCAGTTTCTCTCAGTGATCAATTTTTTGGGATGGACTGTGGGTCTTTTATTTTTTTGACAAATCTACACACAGTTGGTGTGTTGTGCTCTTGAAGCACCTACAAAATGTAATTTTGTCTCTCCTAAGAAATGAAATTACAATTTTTTCCGAGGAAAAAAAAACATTGACCTAAATATATCCATTTTGTTTAAAATTATACTCAATAAAATAAATATCTTTTACCTTCTTAACATTAACCTAAATATCCTCCTGGATGGGGTGACGGATGTCGAGACTGGGCTCGGGAAAATGACATTACCCCAAAATCTTGACGTGATGGAAACAACAACTAGTAGTTTGGCTTGTTATAATAAGGACACGCCATCGAGGATGGGCAATAGGAAATTAGGTGATGAGGAAGCCCATACATGCACACCCTAGGGGGGGAACTTATGATTGCAATTAAAAGTTTAAGTGTGAGAGCTGGTGGGAGTACGCAACTCACAATGGTGAGTAAGTTGAACAACCCAAAAGCCACCATGGAAAGCACCCTACGAGATTATGATGACGAGAGGAGATGTTTAAAATCATTGTGTTCATGGGGAAGGTCAATAATTATTAAACTGGATAGGAGGTCCTCATCCAGACGAAGTCACACTTCAGAAATTCGACAGAAGCACAAAAAAACAAATGAGAGGGAAGTTTTCGTAATTAATTGGTTGAGTGTTAAGTATGTCCTTGTGCCCTGGAAGGTTCCCATGGTGTAGGACGGGTCGAGAGTCCGAAGCGTTTTTAGTATGGGTAGGGGAGCCTAGAGAGTCTGGAGAAGGGAAATCTTTTGGGCTAGGCAAGCAAGAAGGAATAAATAGAAGGGGAGCTTTGTGGATGTGGGGAAACCACCCAGAAAGATGAGTGTCATAGGTGGGAGTATCATGGCTAGGCGCATAGTGAAGGGTGGTAGCTGAAGGGGGAAGAAAGAAAAAGCATCCTCCTCCCACGGGCCCATGAATAAAACCAGGGTTGCTTGAGCTGCCTAGATGGATGGGTCCAGATTCAAATACCTCTGCTCTAGTGTAGAGAAGAAGGTAGCAGTACAAGTTGAGGATGTGGTGAGAGCGCAAAGGAGAAACATGTTAGAGGAGGAAATTTTGGAGGAGGTGAAGGAATGGGTTGAAGACCCATTTTACTCCAGGACCATAGAAACCAAATATTTTAAGCTAGAAGAAACATACTGGATAGTGAAAACAATGGTGGCTCGGGCCCTAGAGAGGACAAGGAAGGAATAGGGGGACACCTTGCATGCAGTTAGAATTCTTGTAGGTAAATTTGAGTTTTTTTGCAAGTCTCAATATGGAATTAAGTTCAGAGTCACTCCAAGAGACTTTAACCATGAACAACCAGAGGCAAAAACTGGGACCTCAAGCCCTTTTGGCTCCAAGGACTATTCCATTTAGGTCGAAGATGATGAAGAAGGCATCGACATCGGACATGATACCTAGACGACCTCTCACCAATCATGAGCACAATGAAATCAGTTTTGACTAACTTTTTGTTTTAGTTATTTTGATGTTTACAGAGCTCTTAACATTCATAGTTATCATAAAACTTAGCCAGATAGACTCAATAGAAAGACTATCTTCAGACTGGTAGTTATGTTTATTTTTTGATAACATACTTGTTATTATTTGGATGAAAACCTATTCAATTTCTCTCGGGGATGGACACTGGTTTCTGTTTTGGCAGGTCCCAATAGGTAGGCTGTAATTTTGTCCTATATATAAAATAGAAAAGCATATAAGGTTTTTATATTAAAAAATAAGAAACATTAAGCTAAATATCACATATGTGAAAATATTTATTTTCAACACATCCATTACACTGTTTAAAGATTTAATGTTTATTTTCACTACATCCATTACACTGTCTAAATTTTTTTGTTTTTTCTCGTTTGAAAAATAACTTGACACCGCCGTCCTGATCACCAGCAGATTTCATATTTCCAGTGGCACGTGAACCAATAGCAGCTAATGCAAGAGAAAATGGAAATAGCTAAGCGAAGCCCACCAAGCAGAAGATGAGCGAGGTGAAGGAAGCTGTTATATGCCCTTGAATAATATCAAGGTGAAGCTAGCCTACTGTCACTTAGACTGGTGAATGCATCGGTGATGTAATTAAATAACCTGATTGATGCACAAAATATATCCTCGGCTATACCTAATATTACCCGTTTGGGATTCCTTCCAGTTTGAACCGGTAAGCTTGACCTTTGTTCCTAACCCACCCCTGTGAAGTATGAATACTGACTGAAGTAAAGCCAACCAGAATGCAATTGATTGAGCCATTGAGGGATTGAGGGCAAGAACGAATAGATTTATTCGCCTCGCCTGCTCGCTGTTGGTGGAAGGGTTGGTTACTGAACGCCCCTAAATTGAACAAAGAGGAAACATCTCAGTTAAGAGAATCATGTAACAAACTCAATTGTAAAATTGACTTTGGGATGTGCCGATCACCCCAAATCTGTAATCAAATCGAGTCGGGTTTAGACACACCTCATGATGTATATATCATGCCGTATATATCAATCTAATTCATGTGAATTTTCATTGTTGTAGATGGGGATTATGTCATGTTGTAAACAACTTACATACCAACTAGGGCTTGTATGCCATTGGTGGCCGAGTCGATGCTATTGTGATTTATGAATTGAACATGTTTATTTTTGGGGAAATGAAGGAGGTGAATCCTTGGTTCAACGATGAAAAATAAAATTTATATATTGTTCATGTATCCTTTCATCCTTCACCTCACAGTGGTCACATGACACACATATAATAAGCTTGAAAATTTTGGATTCTTCATTAATTAATATAATAGTAGCGACAATTTTTCAATAATATAGGAGATTTAGCTTTTTGTAAAGTAGTTGTTGTCAAAATCATTACCTCTATCACTAAAATCAACACGAAGTGGATCACGATATGGGAGTTCATTTATGTGCTCGACCAACTCTATTATATATGTATTAACAACTCCACCTTTCTTTATGTAGTCGCAATGGATATAGTTGTAGGATGATTTGCTGCTCAACGTAGCTACCTTTCAAAAGCCCGAGACTATATCTCAGTATAAATCACTTCCCCTTCCTATTTTGCCTCCATATGTTCAAAGTGTAAATGGATGTAATTTAGGGTTACTTGTATTTTTATTTTTTAATATTTTTTTATTTTTTAATATAACGTCATGTACGTGACAACATCTCTCCCATACTGGAGCGTAGAGTGTCTCTCGATGTAATAAATCTAAAAACAAATCCTCTAATAAATGAATATAAATGAAATCAATTTATTTATTTAATTTAATTGGTTTAAATTTGGTTTTTACTTTCTCTTCTACAATTGAATAATACAAACATAATTATAAATCTCTATACAATACTTTATTAACATTTTCATTACAATTAAATTGTAAATATAAACATTTAAATAAATAAATAAATAATAATTTTTATTTTATATATATATATATATATATTAAATTATAAATTATAAATAATAATTAACTAAATTTATATAACTTTTTTATATTAATAATATATTTTTAAATCTTAAAATAATATTATTTACAAATAAATATAAATGAAATCAATTTAATTAATTCATTTAATTTGTTTTAATTTGGTTTCTACTTTCTCTTCTCCCATTTGAAAAATTATTTACCATAGAAAAGTTTTCCCTCTATTCACAATTAATTTCCATACCACCTTATTTTCAATCCATAGTAAATAGTTTAGATGTTATTTGAACCATTAAAATAAAGAATATGGATAAAAAACTTGAAGGTTTTCCCTCTCTCCACAATTAATTTCCATTCCTTCATAGTAAATAGTTTAGATGTTATTTGAACCATTAAAATAAACAACATGGATAAAAAAATTAAAGGTTTTTCCTGTCTCCATAATTAATTTCCATTCCTTTGTAGTAAATAACTTAGATGTTATTTGAACCATTAAAATAAAGAATATGGATAGAAAACATATAAAAAAAATAAATAGGTAATATAGTGTTTAGATGTTATTTGAACTATTAAAATAAGGAAGGGTGGGGTGGGGTGGACGGAATAATAGAGAAAATATTATATTAAAGGTTTTTCCTCTCTCCAGAATTAATTTCCATGCCTTTATAGTAAATAATTTAGATGCTATTTGAACCATTAAAATAAAATAAGGAATATGGATAGAAAACACATACATATATAATTGCGCGTTAAAGTATTATAAGAGGTTGTCTTTAGACTGTAGAACAGTCGGTGATTGAGTGTATTTTTAAGACACTCTATTATGTGGAGTCATCGGTTTGAAACCCTCGTCTTACCTTGTGTGACATGTGAGGGGTCATGTTGGCATACCTGGAGGTTTTAGTGGTAGCATTCGGATAACAAGACCACGTGTCACACGAGTACATGCCTGACTAGTTGCCAATTCCACCAGTCACAAAATAAATAAATTATAAGAGGTCATATAATAATTTACATACATTATTATTATCTTTTTATCTAAAAACCTTCTATGCTTTTATATTATATATACAAAACAAAATTAGAGCCTGCTCGAGGGACCTACCAAAACGAAAACTAGTCTCCATCCCCGAGAGATATTAAACAAGTTTTCATCGGGATAGTATCAAATATGTTATATAAAAAAAAAACATAACTGCCAGTCTGAAGATAGTCTTTCTACTGAGTCTATCCGCCTGAGTTATATGATAACTATGCATGCTAAGAGCTCTGTAATCATCAAAATAACTAAAACATAAATTTGGTCAAACACGATCTCCCTACGCTCTTGATTGGTGAGGGGTAGTCTTGGTGTCAGGTTCGATGTCGATGCCTTCTTCATCATATTCAACTTGAATGGGATAGTCTTTGGAGCCTGGAGGGCTCGAGGTCTGAGATATTACCTCTAGTTGTTCATGGTTCTAGTCTCCTGGAGTGACTTTGAACTTAATTCCATATTGAGACTTGCAAAAAAGGTCAAATTTACCTACAAGAATTCTAACTGCATCCTTCCTAGTCCTCTCCAGGGCCCAAGTCACCATTTCTTTCACTATCTAGCACATTTCTGCCAGCTTAAAATATTTGGTTTCTCTATTCCTAGAGTAAAATGGGTCTTCACCCATTCCTTCACCTCCTCTAGAATTGCCTCCTCCATTGTGTTTTTCCTTTACGCTCTCACTGCATCCTCGACTTCTAATGCCACCTTCTTCTCAACATCAAAGAAGAGGTATTTGGATATGGACCCTACCATCCACACAACTCGAGTAGCCCTAGTTTTATTCATGGACCTGTAGGAGGAGGATGTTTCCTCTCTCTTCCCCCTCCGCATACCACCCTTCACTCTACGCCTGGCCTTGCTGCTACCACCTATGGCACCCATCTTTTCGGGCGATCTTCCCGCGTCCACAAAGTTCCCCTTTTTTCTGTTCCTTCTCGCTCGCTTAGCCCAAAAGATTTCCCTTCTCTAGACTCTCTACACTCCGCTACCCATGCTCAAAACTCTTCACACTCTCGGCTCGCCCTGCACCCTGGGTGCCTTCCAAGGCCCAAGGCCCTACTTAACACTCAACCAATTACTTATTGGAGCTTCCCTCTCAATCGTGTTGTTGTGCTTCTGCCAAATTCTGAATTTGCTGATCAACGAAGCTACCTTTCAAAACTCGAAACTATATCTCAGTACAAATCACTTTCTCTTCCTATTTTGCCTCCATATATTCAAAGTGTAATTGGATGTAATTTAGGGTTCCTTTTATTTTATATTTTATCTATTTTTAATTATTTTTTAATATAACGTCCTGCACATGACAACATCTCTCCCATACTTGGGTGTAGGGTGCCTCTCAATGCAATAAATCTAAACAAAAAACTTCTAGTAAATGAATATAAATGAAATCAATTTATTTATTTGATTTAATTTGTTTTAATTTGGTTTTTACTTTCTCTTCCACCATTGAATAATGCAAACATAATTACAAATCTCTATACAATAATTTATTAACATTTTGGTTACAATTAAATTATAAATTAAAATATTTCCCAAAGGGGTTGGATCCAATGGTGAAAAGCGAGGAGTTTTTCACCGTTGGGCAAGGTTCAATTCCCGTGAGGGACTAACCTGGAGCCATGGGGGCACCTTGAGGTAGTGGTCGAACCTGTGGTTGCACCCAGAGATATTATATTAAATAATATTGTGACCCTTGCACACATAAGTGGATCAAAGCCCACCCCCATGTCCTCCAAAATTTTAAGCCCCTGAGGTGTAGGGTTGCACCCAGAGATATTATATTAAATAATATTGTGACCCTTGCACACATAAGTGGATCAAAGCCCACCCCCATGTCCTCCAAAATTTTAAGCCCCTGAGGTGTAGGATAGTCGGTGACAGAGTGTGCTATTAAGGCACTCTGTGATGTTAAAGTCATCGGTTCGAAACCTGCGGGGAAAAAAAATCCACCTATGTTAAGGGTTGGTGTGGCTCAGGCCGGGTGCGATCCCTGGGTGATTTTGACAACTTAGATGCCCCTAAGTCGCGGTTTCTCAACCACAAGCTAGTCCCGCAGGTCACAAACAAACTAGCAAACAATTTTTTTTTATAAATTAAAATATTAAAATATATAAATAAATAATAATCACATAATGTCATTTTTTATTATTAAAAAATCTAATAAAACAATTTTTTTTTATATGAAATTACAAATCTTTATTAATAATTAATTAAATTTCTTAACAATTTTTACTAATAACACATTTTTAAAAATGACAAAAATATTATTTATAAATGAATATAAATGAAATCAATTTATTTAATTCATTTATTTTGTTTCAGTAAATATTTTTAAAAATGACAAAAATATTATTTATAAATGAATATAAATGAAACCAATTTATTCAATTCATTGGATTTGTTTCAATTTGGTTTCTACTTTCTCTTTTACCAGTTAAAAATTCATTTACCATCCACAAAGGTTTTTCTTCTCTTCACAATTATTTTTCTACCATTTAAAAAATTATTTTCCATCCACAAAGGTTTTGCCTCTCGTCGCAATTAATTTTCATAGAAAAATTATTTACCATCCATAAAGCCATAAATGTTTTCCCTCTCTTGATAATTAATTTCCATACCATCTTATTAGTCCTTGTCGAAGGCGTAAAGGGACTATAAAGATCGATAATTTGTTGACTTTATATTAGTTTGTCGTTTGACTACAAATTTTTGCATAATTTCTATCGTTCGAACTATAGAAATAAAAACATTATTTTTTATATAATTAAAAAAAAGCTTATATGTCATCGTCTCATTGGAGAATATATTGGATGTCTTATTGCCAGCTTCGTTGTTCCCAATGTTGAAATTTTTTAGATATCCAAAGTTTTGAGCTTAGACGTTCTTTTTTAATTTTTATTACATTTTTATTGAAGTGTTTACATACCGAAAGTTCTGAGCATCGACATCGTTTTTTAATGTTTTTATTATTATTAGTCCTTATCGAAGGCGTAGAGGGACTATAGCGATCAATAATTCGTTGACTTCATATTAATATGTCCTTTTATTATTATTTCTATTTGTATTGAAATGTTTACATACCGAAGGTTTAGATCATTGACACTTTTTTTGAGGTGCTTGAATAGGCCTGACAGCTTAAATGTTTACATAGCGCGAGGTCCTTAAACAAGCCTGACAACTTAAATGTTTGCATACCGCGAGGCCCTTAAACAACCTGACAACCTTAAATGTTTAGCTAAATAGGTTTCTCAGTGTACATTTTTCCTCGAATTTTTCCATACAATGTTGCAGTGAATTTGAACAATATTGTTGTCCACCGCCAGTTGCATAGCCATTGTATGTTTCATACTTCTTCTATGATTGGAATGAAATTTGGTCATCGTTGATGATACATACATTGTTTACTGGTTCGGTTGGTGCTTCTTGTTCGCTGGTTCGTCGGTTGCTGCTTGTTGTTGTTTGGTTCAACTTTGCAAGGTTGAGGACCTGCGCCTGCGGTTGGACCTGTTGGTGCTTGTTGCTTGCTTTTGTTTACTTCAAATTTGCAAGGTTGGGGTCCTGCATGCATAGTTGGAGCTATTTTTTTGACTTTGCGGGGTCCAGGTGCTACACCCACAATTCGACCTGCGTTTCTGTCGTTCATTGTTTCAGAGTAAGTTTCGATGCCATAATTTCATTTCTATTTGTTCTTTGTTGTTCACTGTTTGCAAATAAGAATGTTTGATTATTTATGCCGGCATGCTCGCCATATATTTCCGGTTCCTTCTGTGCTTGGCCTTCAGTTTGGAAATCATTGGAGATACATATGTTGTTTACTGGTTCAGTGGTTGTTGCTTGTTCGCTGGTTCGTTGGTTCGTCGGTTGCTGCTTGTTGTTGTTTGGATCAAGTTTGTGAGTTTGAGGTCCTAGGGCTATAGTTGGGCCTATTCGTGCTTGATCACTAGTTTGTTGCTTGCTGTTTTCTTTTGTTTACTTCATATTTGCAGGGTTGGGGTCCTGCACCGACAGTTGGAGCTAGTTTTTTTTTCACTTTGTGGTGTTAAGGTCCTGCACCCGCAAGTGGACCTGCGGTTCTGTCATTTACTGTGTCTGGTGAAGTCGAGATCTGACGCCTGTCCCATGCCTGCCTATCCGACTCTTAAATTTTGCTCCAATTCTTTTTCCTAGCTCTGAACCATACCTACATGTCTTTGCAAAATGTTCTTATAGAATAAAATGATATTGAAATGGCGCTAGCAAGAGTGGTGTTCCGTGGTTTGCAAATTGCAATATTCAGTTTCTATGTTGTTTGGCATGCAACATTGCTAGCATAATGAATGTGTTCTCAAATGCATCACATCATTTACATTTGGACAAAACCATTATCATTCTAGGATACTTCAGTGTTGACATGATACAAAATAGTGGCATAACAAATAACTGGACAACTACATTTGCAATTACAATGTCCGCTATCTTTTTGTTAAGATAAAACATGTGCAAAACGCACTTATTAACCATATATGGTGAGATGTGCCCATATCACAATACAACCTCTTTATCTTGTACATAGACTGGTGCGACCACGATACAATTTGTCTTGTACTTGAAATATGAGATGTACACCAAAGATACTGCAAAATTATATTTGCATGTCTCAAAGCATATCTGGATACTTTGCTGCAGAAAACCAAAATCATTAAGCTATGGACATGCAATTTCTTAATATTTTCTGGCTTGTAATATATTTTGGGTAGGAAAAACTTTATATAATTAAAACCATGGATGGAGAAAAGCAAAGGTTCATGTTTCTAACTATATTTTATTCTATTTCTTAATTCTCATTTAGTGTATGTACATATTACTTGTTCTCCCTTGCATACCAGCTTCCATTCATGTTCATTGTATTTTGTGCGTTCCCACATTGAAACAAACATAGTAGCTGGAGAAAACGAAGGAGTATTTATCTCAAGTGTAGAAGAGGAGATACAAAGGTAAATGCTTGTACTGTTATTTCATATTCCATTATTTTGTATTTCATTTATTGTCTGTATATGTGTTCACCTAATTTAGTGTAGGTAGATATTGCATATCTTCCTACATAATAACTTATCTTCATGTCCTTTGTATTTTCTCTACCGCTACATTGAAATAAATCAAACTCTGTTTAATTTTTTTACATGTCTTCCTGCATACCAACTTCCTTCATGTCCATTTTATTTTTCTGCGTTGCTACATTTAAACAAACATAGTGGCTGGAGAAGACGATGGAATCTTTGCCGCGAATGTAGAAGATGAGTTACAAAGGTACATGCCTCTACTCTTATTTCATATTCCAGTGTTTAGTATTTCATTTATTGTCTGTATATTTGTTCTACTACTTTGCACCTATTTTACTGTTTGTATATACTACATATATTTCTACATAGTAACTTATCCTCATGTGAATTGTATTCTCTTTGCTGCTACATTGAAATAAATATAACCATATTTCTTTCTTTTACATGTCTTTCTGCATACTAACTTACCTTCATGTCGACTGTATGTTCGGCGTTGCTACATTGAAAGAAACATATTGGTTGGACAAGAAGATGAATTCTTATATGCCAAAGTAGAGAGGGTTGAAGTACAATCTTCGAAAAGGTATACCAACTGTGCTAGTAAATCAAACAGACAAAATGGTTGGGTGCATATAATATTGGACTAGAAAACAATGATTTGGCAACAATGGGCCTTTGTTGAGACTTCCTGCTTCCAAACATTACCCTCCCCATTTCTAATTTTCCCACTTTCTATTATCCCTTTTTTCCCCTCTTCTATACTTAACCGAATTGCCTTTCGTTTTTCTCGTCTACTTTCGCTTTCTGGTTTCTTTGCTTAGTCGTCTTTCCAAAAATGTCTAGGTGTGCAGGTTGGCAGACTCACAGGTTCACATTTATACTGATGCTTCTATATCACGACTCTGACCAATGGTTTCCTCATTCCATACTTAGCCACTTTTTTGATTACGGGTTTCTGGGCTGGCGGGTTCAAGATTGCGCCTCTAGCTTCAGAGGTTCCGCGATATACAGATTGGCCGTCGTACCCCTCCATCATGCCCTATTTTCTATTACACATTTTTGCAGTCAAAAAATCCGAGGCATACAATTTGACCGTCAGGTCCTCATGTTTCCCGAGTATCCGTTGACACCCTATTTCATATTCCATCTCTTTCGACCCTGTATGTGACATTCAGAACAATTATGGACAATATACAATGCATATGCTTATTTAGTCCTTTTGATGTTCATATACACATGCTTGCATCAGAAAAAGTTGGACTAGTGACATGGCCATGAGCAGTAAATCATCGCAAACGTCAACAGATTGACAAGGCCAAAGGTAAAGATGCATACATTGTGTTCCTTACATGTTTACCAAACAAATATTCTCAACTATTTATTCATCTATGCCATGGTAAATATGTTGATGTCATTTGCAATACATACTTTGCAGTTCACAAGAAGTATCAATGAGCACAAGTGAGACGCCGAACATATCCCAAGTTCCACAGACTAAGAGGTCTGGTTGCGAAAATCTGGCTCCATACTTCATCCAAGTTGTGCGTCTACTTGTACATTTATGCCAGGAAAAAAGAAAACAAAAAAATAATGCAGACTACCATTCACATTACGTTTCTTGTTCAAAAAATGTCACCATGTCTAAACTTATAACACCCAAAATATTATCAATAAAGGGCTTGAATAATTGTTGAATTGGACAAGTGTTCGTCAAGGACATAATGGTCGTCTATAGCACCTACTTGGACAAGGAAAACAAAACTAGATCCATTATGCGTGTTGACATGATAGACACCGAAGCCTTGATGACAGTCACACTGACTATTCCCACACAACTTATCCAGAAACATGCAGAAAATATATTGCCAGGTAATGGGATATCCATTACAAATTTTAATATATTGCCCAAAACAGTATATGATCGTCGTGATTGTGATCGGATTATATCGCTCAACGAAACAAGTATTGTGTAAAAAATTCCCTCTATTTGTTTAGAATATCGTTTTGTCTCGGACACAACTATCAACCAACTTGCATAGAGAAACAACACTTACCCAATCAGAACCATTGGTGCAACTGTGACACTCACAAAAAAACTTGGCTCGCAACACATTCTCCATATAAAAGATGGATAATCAGACAATGACAAGGCAATGGTACCGTTCTCCATATCCGATTTTGTTCTTTACTTTCACATGTCCATGTATCTTGGTTATGTTACACAACTATTGC
>SNQJ01S0083544.1:0-13652 GCA_010110895.2 Picea sitchensis | reverse complement strand
TGGGAAATGAGATATCTATTATAGATTTGAATATATTAGCCCTTCTTTTCCCTCTTCTATACTTAACCAAATTCTCGTTTCTCTTTCCCCTGTACTTTCTCTTTTTCATTACTTAGTCGTTTTTCCGAAAATGTCTAGCTGCGCGGGTTGGCGGACTCACGGGTTCACATTTGCACTCGTGCTTGTATATTGCAACTTCGACCGACCACTTCCCCCTTCCATACCTAGCCACTTCTCCGACCGCAGATTCTAGGGTAGGCGGGCTCTATATTGCACTTCCATTGTTCCGTGACCTGCAAACAACACCCTGACTTCCGCGATATACAAATTTAACACCAAACTCTCACATCATACCCTCTTCTGTGTTACACAATTTGCACTCAAAATTTTTGAGACCTACAATTTGACCGTCAGGTCCTCATGTCTCTTGTGGAACTATTTTCACCCCATTTTGAAGCCCATCCGTCCGCTTTCCATACTTCGCCATTTCTTCGAATCTCTTTTGCGGATCGTCGGGTTCATGAAATATCCAATTCCTAATTGATATTTCATGTGCCCGCCACCTTCACACTTCTTTACAAGTATGAAATAACTGGGGTTTAATGATGACAACTCACCATGCCTTGAGGAGACCATCATAATAATTGTCCCTACACAACTTGTCCAGAAACATGCAGAAAATATCCTGCCAGGTAATGGGATATCTATTACAAATATCAATATATCAACGAAAACGAATTCCACCGACCATTTCCCTATTCCATACTTATTGACTTTTTCTCTTATGGGTTCCCAGACATGTGAGTTCAATATTTCCCTTGCATTGTTCTGCGACCTGCAAACAACACCCAAAATTTCGCGATATACATGCATAAAAGATCTTGCCAGGTAATGGGACATCTATTACAAATTTTAATATATTAGCGAAAATGAGTTTGACCGACCTTTTCCCTATTCCATACTTAGCCACTTTTTCGATTGCGGGTTCCCGGACATGCGGGCTCAAGATTTACCTTCCATTGTTCTGTGACTTGCAAACAACACCCGAAATTCCACAAATATACAAACTGGCCGCTGGACTTTCCCATCACGCACTCTTCCCTTTTACGCCTTTTGTAGTCAAAATTTTCGAGACATACAATTTGACCGTCGGGCCCTCACCTCTCCTGAGAATCCCCTGTAACCCTATTTTGAAACCCATCCGACCGCTTTTCATACTTGGCCATTCCTTACTTTCTCTTCCCCGTCCCCGTCACCTTCACACTTGTTTATAATAAAAAATTATTTATAAAAACACACACACACACACACACATTATAAAGACATATAATTTGACCGTCAGACGCTCATCTCTCCTCCATATCCCTTGCAACCGTACTTTCAAGCCCGTCCAACCGCTTTTCATACTTATGTATATATAAAAGAGTGTTATTTATAATAAAAAATATTGTTTATAAAAACATAATTATATATATGTGTGTGTGTGTGTGTGTGTGTGTGTGTGTGTGTGTGTGTGTAAGATATTATTTCTAAGTATGCAATTATCAAGCTTTAATGCTAAACCAATATTTGAGGAGATCTCCCATTAATACGCATTAAACCAAGATTTTCGGAGTGTTATATTATTCCTTCCGAGTGTTAATTTCAAACATCATGGAATGTCGTTCGCACGTCGTCAGGTTGGCTCGTTCATGAAATCTTCAATCCTTAATTCCGAAAATGAGTCCGACCGACCGTTTCCCTATTCCATACTTAGACACTTTCTCGGAATTCCACAAATATACAAACCGACTGCTGAACTACACCATCATGCCCTCTTTCTTTTTATGCGTTTTGCAGTAAAAAATTCCGAGACATACAATTTGACCGTCAAACACTCACCTCTCCTGAGTATCCCCTATAACCCTATTTTGAAGCCCGTCCGAACTCTTTTCATACTTGGCCATTCCTTAATTGCTCTTCCCCGTTTCCATCACCTTCACACTTGTTTATAATACAAAATTGTTTATAAACACACACACACACACACACATAAGGTCTTATTTCTAAATATGCAATTAGTAAGCTTTAATGCTAACAACTCATCATGCAGGAACCGTATAGATTGTCATTGATGAGCGAAAGGATTGAGGAGATCTCCCATTAATACACATTAACCAAGATTGTGGATGGTTATATTATCCCTCCCAAGTGTTAATTTCAATCATCATGGAATGTCGTTCGCATGTCGTCGGGTTGGCACATTCATGAAAACTCCAATCCTTAATTTCTCTTCGCCGTACCCACCACCTTCGCACTTCTAAGTATGCAATAAGTAAGCTTTACTGCTAACAACTCATCATGCAACACCCATAGAGATTTTCATTAATGAGTGAAAGGCTCGAGGAGATTTCCCATTCACACGCATTGAACCAACATTTGTGGAGGGTTATATTATCCCCTCCAACTGTTCATTTCAAGCATCGCCCGGAGAAAACATATGTTCTCATAAAATTATGGCACCAACTCGACAAAATTTCTGTGGAGATACAGTGAACATCTTCAGGCGTGAGGACTAGAACTTCCATTGGTCCAGGGCATATTCTCACTACTCATCCCCTTCCGCCCAGAACGAAATAATTTGGACCTCTGGGATTGCTTGTGCAGGTTGTGTCCCTGAAGTTTTTGACTATAAGGAGATGGTCTCTTGGTGCGTCGATAAATATATTTCATGCCAAAGAATCATTCCATTATGGGACCACTCTTCTATTTCTTTGTCACCTTAAGTCTTCCGCCAGATGTTAACATTGATGGAGCCAACATTGACATTCAGAGGAGAAGACTCCAAGCAGTTCCTAAGAAAGCATAATAACGGGTTGGACCTATTTCCCGAGTTCCTGGAAGATCTAATGGCATTTTCTGAAGATATCACAAACTTGCAGGTTAGTTCATTTATAAATCCATTCAAGGAAATTGCATGGTTGTTTACACGAATAACGAGACAAGAATCCACAACAACTATTTCTCGCATGGTTCTTTATATTTTGTATTTCATAGTCAAGGAACATGCCATTTTTGATTGGGGGAACCTAATTTCCCATGAAATTTTTTCCCAATTGTCAAGCTTCAAAAAGGAGAAGAAATTTTATATGTCATCCTACTTGGATTTTGCGATAGCGCATTATTGTCAGTTTCCAAAACTGTCTCTATCTAAGAAGGTAAACTGGGAATTCGACCCAGTAACCTTCTGGTACCAGGCCTTGTGAAAGCACAAGGCCTCCCACTGTTTTTATGAGGTTTTTAATGACTTTGTCTTTGTTTTCAAATTTTTATTGTTAGGAGAAGATGCTCCCCACATATCTGACCAAGCAACAAAGTTTTTGGACAGGAAGGGGGTACTTGAAAAAATTTATAATTACAATGTGATAAGGATGTTTGGATCCAAGGAAAAACCTCCTCTCCTTCCATGTCGCATTACAGACATAATGTTTGTTACAAAAACAATAAGGAAATACAACTACTGGTTGCATCTATTCCATGAGAAGAGAAAAAAATAGTGCATTCCTCTGCCTTGGAAAGTTGGGGACTTCGTGTTGAGGAACGTCAACAAAATTGATGAATTCGCAGCCCATTTCAACAACTTGAACCTAAGATATGCTGAAATCCTAAGAGGGTTCGACCTTAATAATTTTTTTTTAGAACATTTACTTACACTTGGCCTTGACAATTCTTTTTTCCAGAAACACCTGAGTGAAAATAGAGACACTGGAAACAACACTCTTGCTTCTGATGCCGACAATCTAGACACACTGCAAATCCCCACTGAATTGTAAAAGAAACAGGGAAAAGGCCCCGACGAGAAGAGTGTTCAATTGACGGATAACACTCCCAAAAGTACGACATCCCGGAGCATCACTCCAATGAACCACCATAGTAATAAGTCAACCCAAGATTCTTCAAACGAAGGAGGAGATAACAACCCTCCTCATCCTAAAATTGATAGTTCTCACAAGCTTCCCGTGGAGAAGAAGAGAAAAACAATTGTAGGGTAGGCGAAAGAGCCCGAAATTGAGAGTGAGAACATGGAACTTGAGATTGATATGGATAGCATATTCCACAACCTTGATCAGCTCGGAGACACGATCCAACATATTCGTCCAATGGACATAGCTTATATCAAAAATTTTGATGAAGATGAATCCTTCGTATTCCAAAGTGCTATTTTTGACAGCGAGTCTAAAAAATTAATTATTGAAAAGAGAGATGTAAAAAATAAGAAAGGAAAATATCGTTCAGAGGTTAACCTTGTGAACATGCGGCCATCCAAAATCTCTCGACTTCACAGAGCAACCTGAGATGCTCTTGATGATTCCATTGGAGGAATTGAGGCCGATAATGCTGTACTGAAGGACCGAGTCAAGGAATTGGAGGAAACTTTGATTCCTAAGCCATTGCTTGTCAGTCCTTTAGCAATTGCCATGCATGCCACCCCTGCAGCCAAGTTAAAAGGATCCTCCAACCTCCTCGCATCGTGTATAGGATATGTGGAGAATAATATCAAGAAAAGAATGGAACTGATTACTGAGGCGTGGGAAACATCACAAAGTATGGATTCCCTTGGAACGAGGGCACATACTTTGCTCGAATATTTGCAGGCGGATTTAAAAAATGAAGAACATTAATATTTAGACACGGTCCTTCCTTTTGGCACCCATGTCAACAACGTGACAGAAACGAGAAGACAACAAGATCTCCCCTAAAAAAACCGGATCACTCAATTAAATGCATGCTGGAAAGAGAAAGTGAAGAACCTACATCTCATTGTCCAATCATGTGAACAAGCCATATCAAAGAAAGAAAAATTATTCACAAAGCTGACCAAAATAGACTTAGCCGCAAGGACCAACGAGGTCCAAGACCCCAAGTTAATCATCAACACCTTTCCCTTAACTAAGAAAGCCTTCGATAAACAAGTTGATATTTTTAAGGAGTTGTCTTTAGAAAAGTTTCACAACATCCTTGAATATGGTGAAGATGATGTGGACAACTGGCTAGTCGACTATTCTGTACAGAATGAAGAAATTGATCAGGATCTGCGTAATCTTTCTATCGATCTAAGGGAATTAGAAAATGAACTTTTCAACATAAAAATCTGGAGTGAGATCAACATTGCCCCCTTGAGAAGCTACATTGAAGAATGGGTCGAAATGGAATTGAAGCAGGTCACCGACGAAAGGCAACAGACAGTTGACACGATTCCAGTAGCTGTTGACGACAACAATAAAAGGACATCAACAATCAAATAACAAAAGGGGTGATATGTACCATCACTGTAAGTCTATACTAATCACATCCTGCTTTGTTTATCAATCCAGTTATTCCACCCTTTTAAATAGAAATGTCTAGCCAAATACTGATACCTTCCAATTTCTTATTTTCAGGTATTACACTCTACCGTCGCCCACTTCTTCTTTCCACAGTCCTATTTTTTGTACATATTTATCTTATGGTCCGCGAGAGCCCCAATCCCAATCTATATGAAAAAAGCATTTAAATTTCCATGAATATGTAACAGACAATATTATTTTTTGATATATTTCAAATAAAACTATTTTTTATCTCCTTTTATATTTATGTGCTCTTAAATTTTTATCTTCAACTATGCTGAATGTCAATAAATTGTGTTTATTTAATTTGAATTATCTTTTTCTCCTACTATGCATATAACTTTTTTTCTCCTGGAACATATAGATACATACAAGCCAGATGGTCTATGGAAATTGTACTTAACTCTAACCAGTTGAAAGTATACACTGAAGAGATAAAACATGCAAGGTAGGAACGAAAATTTCGAACATGGCAAGTCACATTACTAGAAAGAACGAAAATTTTGAACATAGCAAAATGGATTATATAGTTTCAAAAAAAATATGGGACTCTAGAGGCCACATATCATTTACTGCATGGAAACCACCTGTGCTTCATGCTGCTTGCCACATCTACGCTGCAGTTTCCATCTGTCTCTGCTACTTTTCCCCCATCCCTGTGCATTTATACCCAATTAAACCCGACAGGGACTACGCTGCCATGCACCACTTTTTTTCAATTCATGGTAAATAGTTTATATGTTATTTGAACCATTAAAATAAGGAATATGGATAAAAACATGAAGGTTTTCCCTCCCTCTACAAGTAATTTCCATGCGACCTTATTTTCAATTCATAGTAAATAGTTTAGATGTTATTTGACCCATTAAAATAAGGAATATGGATAAAACACACACACACACACACACACACATTACGTTAAAGCATTGTAAGAGGTTATATAATTATTTACATACATTATTATATTTTTTAATTTAAAAATATTTTATTCTTTTTTATTATATATACAATTTTTCCAGGATAAAATTGCATCCTCTTCGTTGGGATCTGTCAAAAACAAAACCAATCTCCATTCTCGAGAGAAATCAAATAGATTTTCATCAGGATAATATCAAGTATGTTATCAAAAAATAAAAATAACTGGCAGTCTGAAGATAGTCTTGCTACTGAGTCTATCTTCCCGAGTTTTATGATAACTATGCATGGTAAGAGGTTTGTAATCATTAAAACAACTAAAACCAAAATTTGGTCAAACTCGATTTCCCTACGCTCCTTTTTAGTGAGGGGTCATCTTCATGTCAGGTCCAATGTTGATGCCTTCTTCATCATCTTCAACCTAAATGGGATAGTCCTTAAATCCTGGAGGGTTGAGGTCCCAACTACTTCCTTTTTTTGTTAAAGGTTCTAGTCTCTTGGAGCGACTCTAAACTTAATTCCATATTGAGACTTGAAAAAAAGCTCAAATTTACCTACAAGAATTATAACTGCATGCAGGGTGTCCCCCTGTTCATCTCCATTTCCCGAGCCACCATTGTTTTCACTATCCAGTATGTTTCTACCAGCTTAAAATATTTGGTTTCTATGGTCCTGGAGTAAAATGGGTCTTCAACCCATTCCTTCACCTCCTCCAAAATTGCCTCCTCTAACGTGTTTATACTTTGTGCTCTCACCACATCCTCAAATTCTACTCCCACCTTCTTCTCTTCATCAGAGCAGAGGTATTTGAATATGGACCCTGCCAACCATGCAAATCGAGCAACCTTAGTTTTATTCACGGTCCTATAGAAGGAACACAAGAGGAGGATGCTTCTTATCTCTCCCCCCTCTGACTGTCACCCTTCACTCTGCCCCTGGCCATGATACTCCCACTGCTCCCACTTATGAAACTTGTCTTTTTAGGCGATCTCCCCGCATTCACAGAGCTCCCCTTTTGTTTGTTCCTTCCTGCTCACCTAGCCCAAAATATTTCCCTTCTCCAGACTCTCTAGTCTCCCCTACCCATGCTCAAAAATCTTCACACAATCAAATCTCTCTTCACCCTGGGTGCCTTCCACGACACAAGGCCCTGCTTAACACTCAACCAATTACTTACCGAAGCTTTTGTCTCACTCGCCTTGTTGCGCTTCTGCCGAATTTCTAAATCAGGGCTCCATCTGAAAGAGCACCTCTCGTCCGGTTTTAAGAATTATCGGCCTTCTGTGCCATCACAATGCTTCAAAACTTCTCCTCTCATCATCATAATCTCATAGGTTTCTTTCCATGGTTGATTCTGGGTTGTTCATCTTACTCTCCATTTAGATCTGCGTACTCCCACTAGCTCTTGCACTTAAACTTTTAATTGTGATCATTAGTTTCCCACCTAGGGTGTGCCTGTACGAGGCCCTTCATCACCAGATTTCCTACTGCCCATCCCCACCGGTGTGTCATTATTATAACAAGCTAAGGTACCAACTATTGTTGTTGTCACATCAATATTCTCGGGTGTCGTCACTTGCCTAGGCCTAGTCTCAACGTTTGTCACCCCATCCGGGAGACATGCATTATTTTTGTTACTACAAATTAAATGTTTTTTTAAATGATGCACGTTTTACAAAAATCACCAACATATGTAATTTATTTTCAAAAGATATGACATAGTTTATTTCCAGAAAGCTCATATATCATCAAGTTGTTTTCATATTTTTTACTTTGTTTTTTCTTATTATTTTTCTTTTTGGAAATAATTTTTTGAGAAACTCTCAAGTACACCTCCTTATTGTGAGGATGTTATTCACTATGTAGACTCAGTGTGATTGACCTCATGGGAATTGAAGGCGTAAAATTAGTGTGTTTGACCCTGTTGGAATAGAATCGGGGACCTACATAGCTTGTTGGAATCGAATCGGGGATCATGAAGGTCAATAAGTGATCCCATTAGGACTGAACGACTAGGTTAGGGCTTCTGTGGGGATGTGTACTAGGGTTGCTATAGGGTGAGGAGTGGTAGTCTTGGGGGTATTAGAAGGTGAAAACATGGACTATATGTAGGACATGGAGGAGGAAACTATGGACTACATGAAATATCTGATGGAGGGTCAAGAAATTTGGTCTAGCCCACTAGTCTACAGACCTAGAGACACATTTGATCCATGGAGGATTTATCATTTGGGATCTTACCTATTGGAAGGGGAAACCATGGCTATCATTATTTATTTGGCTTGGGTGTTGAACGAACAAGGTGCTAGGATTATGGATCAGTTGGAGGAGTGGGTGATGGGACCCTTTGTTGGTCCCCCCTAAGGTTCTTCAATGCAAGGTAGGTACAGTACCTACAAAGTGTGTTTAACAAGATTAGATTCATAGTCTTTAAACCTATGAATAGGTGAGTACATGGTATTAATGCAATCACATGAAGGCTTTGAATTCAAAATCCTATGTTATAGTGCAATTAGAAGGAAATATGTGTCATGGAAGTATGGGTTTATTGGTGAACTGGTGGAACTGAAGCATTTTGAGTGGAGCTCCAAACCCTAATATAGAGGTGCTAGGGTCACAATATTAAAAGGGTGTGAGGAAACACAAATGAAATAAGTGTATAAAAAAGGTGCAAGATTATGTTATCTTAAATTTGAGAGAAAAAGCTAGACTAAACTACATCATAGATTTGGGGGATCGAGCACTAGTAGGTCACTTTCTAAGAAGAAGGATGAGTAGTGAGGTGCTAAAGGACTGGGAAAAATTTGAATTTGAACCCAATGTGGGGTGCATTCCATGAACTATGATCCTAGTAAAAGGATGGATGGTCTAGGTGTTCATGTCAATGGAAGAACCTGAGAAAATCCTACACTAGCATTAATAATGGGGTTCACAATCTCTTTTTTAAAGAAATGTTGTATATAATTTGATGCTTGGTGGTTCGAGTGGGTATTCTCCTAGAGTAGGTTAGAATTTAGGGTTTCCTATGATCTTATGGTTTGAAGAGGTGTTTGAGGAAATATGGAATGCGTTTGGCATATACTATGAAGTAGACTTAACCTTTCAAGATTCAATATATTATGGAATGACTCAGATACTTGTGGGATTCGAGATTAGGGACTTAGGGAATTGAGGTTGGATCCAATTTTTTGGAATATTTGAATTATTTTCTTCCAAGTTTGTCTAGAATAGAAAACCCTAACCCCCTCCCTTCATACCTATTGAATGAAGGCACATTGGAAGATGAAAAATATCGTGTAGGGTCCTTTACAAATCCTAGCTTAGATATAGATTTGGATGGTTGGGAGTCATATCGAGATTCAAATCCACTATAACCATTGAAGTATAATATTATAGCTAGGAGCAAGGGTACCCTCAATTTCCTAGGAAAGGTGGTAGAAGGATTGGGACACATTGGAGAGAGAGGTCAAAAATCCAATCAAAGGGGAAGAAAATCCTACATGTCCTTAGCCCAAAAACAAGCATCTTCAKAAATTAGATGTGGAAAATAGTTATCATTGATAGGGTCTCTTAGAGAAAATGCCACTTTTGAGGGTTCAAAATGTTTTTTTTGACTTTAAATTACTAAGGGATAGCCARCCCYTRAAAKAAGTTCTCCTTAAAGAGATTACTAGARAATATCAAACCATCTATTATTCAACTGCAAGAGATTATGACTCATGGGGAGAAAATCACTCATGAATTTTCCAAAATAATTAGTAGTTGGGTTTTTAGTTTTATAGATGCCATTAGGAGATTGGTAGGGAACATAACAATGTGGAAACAATGTTCCTTTACCCTTAAAAATTCATGGGATTTTCCTACAAGACTAGGGACCTCCCCCCCCCTTTTTTTTTCTCTATATATGGGAAAATATATCTTTTTTCTAAATGTATATGGTCCCTACATGGACACGGTGGAATACTAAGATAAGTTCTTCAATATGGAATTTATCCAAAATGGTTTAGTTGTGGTGGGGGGAGATTTAAACTTCACTCTAGGAGCCTCAAAAGTATGGGGACTAGCAATGCAAGTGGACTAACTTCCAGGGTATTTTATTAGAAAATTGGAAGAAGTTGGCTTATTGGATATTGAACCAGCTAAATTGTCCCCTACCTGGAAGAATAAGAGAGTGGAGAAGTTGGAATTTCCAAGAGGCTTGATCATTTCTTGATTTATAAGCATTCCTTGATGAAGTCATTCATATTAAAAAATGGATCACCTTGTGTGGGGAGTTTGACCGTAACCCTATAGTGCTAGAAGTTGCACTTGCATAATAGAAGCTTTCCATCCCCTTTAAATTGAACCCAAAATGGATAAAGGTGGAGGAGCTTGTAAATAAAATCAAAACAATCTAGAAACCTGATAACGGTAACTTAAGAGAATATACTCCCATACAAATTCACTGGAACCTGAAAGAAGAAGAAAAGGTAGTTGCTCAATGGGCAAGAGACAAAAGGCAAAGATAAGACATAACTCTTAACGAAGTGGAGGAAGCCCTTGATTTAATTTACAATAGTGAAGGTTTTGGTTATATGAGCGAGGACTTAAAACTTGAGCTAAATCTCTTGGAAAACAAAAAGATGCAAATAGTTTTGGAAAAAGAGAAAGAATGGAGGCTCAAGAGTATAACCTTATGGCTACAAGTAGGTGATGAGGACATAATTTTTTTCATAGATATGCAAATTAGAGGAATACCATAAAATCAATATGGGAAATTGACAAGATTAATGGTACTTGGGAAACAAACTTCAAGGATATGGCAGTTGAAGAAGTAAATCACTTCTCTTCCCTCTTTAAAGAGGACCCTTGTGCTATAATAACAAAGGTAATAAGGCTGTCAAATTCCTTGCCTAGATTTGTCAATCACAAGCATAATCAAGCCTTGATGAATGGAGTTGGGAAAGAAGAACTATATGAGACCTTGTAGAGTTTTCAAAAGGACGAAAGTCCCAAATGGTATTCCTACGGAATTCTTCTTATGCTATTATGAATTTATAGAAGAATACTTAAGAAGATTTGTGGATAGTACAAGAACTCAAGGAAAAATGTTGGGAGTTTTCAACACAAAATTTATTGCATTGACCCCTAAAGATGATAATCCAACAACCTTTGAAAAATTCATGCCAATCTCATTATGCAAATGCATTTATAAAATCATATTAAAGGTAATTTCTATAAGGCTAAAAAGGGTTTTATCAAAACAAATCTTTGGTGAATGGTTTGGGTTTTTAGAGGGAAGGCAGATTGATGAGGCAATGGGGATAGCTCAAGAAAGTATTCATTCAATGAAATTTAGGAACCAAAGCTCGATGGTGATTAAAATTGACTTATCCAAATCATATGATAGGGTAAGTTGGATTTACCTTAGACTTATTCTCATACATTTGGGTTTTTGTCATTAGTTTGTTGTATGGGTTATTTTTTTTTTTAACAAGAATGGGTATGGATTTCTATTAGAGTTTGGCCAAAATGCCTTTCACTGGTTACATTAGGTCGAGCATAGCCCTTAAAATTTCTTCCACTAACTGATCATAGGCCCCAAAATTTGGGAATCCACAGATTTTACTCGAGACTATCGAGTCTATCTCTGTTATTTTCCCTATCTTAAATAGACATACAAACTGTTTCAGTAAAATGCAGAAATTCATAGCAAAATTTATGGTATGGAATCCCACTCCTCACTTCCTTCTGTCAAGAGGAAGCCTGCGGGAAGTGGAACTGCCCTGTTGGCTTCCAAATCAACATCCTTATTA
This sequence comes from Picea sitchensis, assembly GCA_010110895.2. Taxonomy (NCBI): domain Eukaryota; kingdom Viridiplantae; phylum Streptophyta; class Pinopsida; order Pinales; family Pinaceae; genus Picea; species Picea sitchensis. The sequence goes on along the minus strand of SNQJ01S0083544.1, from coordinate 1,576 downwards.
TTTTCCCTCAGAACATGAAGAAAGGATGCAGTCCAGAAAGATTTCACCAGAATTCTGATTCTTGAAATCACTCTTGCCAATATGATATCTGCTGGAGAGGAATCCTCCACTAAGACTTTGATAATGGACTGAGAGTCTCCAATGATAATGACATCTGAAATACCGATAGCCTTTGCTTGCTTGAGACCTTGCAGAAGTGCCAAGGCCTCAGCTTGCATGCTAGTAGACTGCCCTAATCCCCAAGCGAACTTTGACACAATTATGCCCTCTTTATTTTTTATAATTCCTCCTGCCCCAGCCAATCCGGGGTTGCCTTTCGCTACCCCATCGAAAAACAAGGAGTATCTCGATTTCCTGAGGAGAAGATCTGATAAATCATTCTCCTTTCCTCTGAATTGCCACTCTTTTATGTCCTTGTGCTGCCTTATATCGCCAGAGAATTGGAGATCCAACGAGGCACCCCATTCTAAGTCTTGCTGGTTTAGATTCAAATCTGACAAATGTTCCCCCAGACTTTCTTTCCATAGACTTTTTGTTTTAACGATGATGAACTGTGAGTTTAAGCTTTCATCTTTGAAAACTCTTCTATTACGCTCAAGCCAAATTTGCCAGCAAACAAATTTCGGCAAGGAGAGCCATGCAGCTTTAAAAATTTCATTCTTTGGGAGCGTTTCTGGATAGAGATTTCGCTAGTTTGCAAATAGATCTGTGATAGACATGGGTAAGATGAATTTAGTTTTCCAATAGCTCAATAGGCCTTGCCATATTTCTCTTGAAAATTTGCAGTCTAATATGATGTGCTGGGCGTTCTCTTCACTATCACAACATAAATGGCATCGAGAGGGACCTTGGAACCCTTTCTTCTTCAATCTGTCAGCTGTTAAAATCCCTCTGTGACATAACATCCAACAAAATGAGTCAACCTTTGGCATGGATTTGAAATTCCAGAGCCCTTTCCAAACAACAGGATCAGGAGGGACGTTAGGACGATCTTGAAGGCTTTTATATCCCTGCGCAATAGTGTACAGCCCTGGGGCGGCTCCCCAACCGTGGGCATACTTCTTTCCCACACGTAGAGGCGCCTTACCATTTAGCAGAGACAGGAGGAGATCACGAGCGAGAGTCAGCTCTGGAGGAATGGGAGGAAGTCTCCAACGCAACCAATTGCTGCCTGTCCACTGGGAGATGTCCCAAAGAGTTACGTAACATGCGTTTTTCAGCCACAAACGAAGCACATGCAGAGAGCAATGAGATGATAAAGGAGGATACATCATGATGCAATCGTCCCATATCCTAATTTCTTTGTCATTGCTTGGAATCCAATACGCTTTGTCTCTGATTAAAGGGGCTGCTTTGTGGCAGAGTTTGATAAGATGCGAGCCTGTAGTGGGCAGAGAGGTGTCCATGCATCTCTTCCTCTTCCCCCTCAAATATTTCCTCCATAGAGCTCTTTGCACCCAACCTGGGTTTGGTCCAATGATCCTCCAGAAGATCTTGGCTCCCATGGCTATGTTTTGGAGGCTGAGGTCTTTGAAGTTGAGGCCTCCTTCAATCTGAGGCTTGCAAATTTTCTCCC
>SNQJ01S0083543.1:24866-59712 GCA_010110895.2 Picea sitchensis | reverse complement strand
TTTATTTTTTTGATATATCCTTCGATATTGATGGTTTGAGGAGTGCTAATTCCATCCAATGCATTACATGATATCATGGGAGTCAACTCTTTAGAATAAATATCTTCTACATTTTCATCTTGAGATGGTTCTTGTTCTTCTTCTTCTTCTTCTTCCTCTTCACAATCTATGTAGACTAATTTCTTCTCACCACACTTATGTCCCTTATTGTACTTGTTGTCACAATTAAATAATAACATTTTGTTTTTATTTCCTCCAGTTGTTGAGGTTTCAACCTTGTAGGTTGAGGTGTTTTAGAAGAAGGAACATTATTCTCTCGATAGATGTTAGGAGTGGTCCTTCTAGTAGCCATAGCCATATTTTTACTTTCAACATTTCTCACCAACCTAAATGCATTCTCCAATGATTTGGGTTCCCAAAGGAAAACCTCATGTTGAATGTTATCCTTTAAAGTTATTATTAATACATCAATCAGGTGCTCATCTGGAATATATGTTACCTTTATATTCAATATTTGGAAGTTCTCAATGTGCTTTGCAACTGAACCCTTTTGCTTGAGATTTATCAATTGGCTAAAGAAGGTATTTCTCCATGTATCCTCATAGTGTGCTATCATTTCTTCTGTGAAAATTATCGAAATGACAAGTGATTTGAGTTAACAAATCCATTGATACCAGATAAATTGATTGGGTTCTAAATATAAAGAATCAATTTGTACCTTTTGTGTATGTGGAACATCATGTATATCAAATAATTGATCCATCTGAAGTATCCATGTGATTGGATCCTTGACATAAAAATTCCTCATATCGTTCTTACGAAAGTGGTTGGTCTTCAACCCAAAGTTGGAGTTTCTCTAGTATTGATTCATTTTCTTTGTGTTCTCATCATTAATTTCATGGGATACATTTTCACTTTCAGGTGGCCTGATCCGGATTTTATGAGCAGAACGAAATGAATACATATTATTATTATTCTTAACATAGAAACATAAGGAAAAATAACAGATATACAGTAAAATTGGCTTCTATTCAATAAGGAAATATGATGAAACGGTAAAATGCATATTGAAAACAAGCTTGCTAGAATGGTGGCGGCTTATCTCTAAGAAGAGATGTAATCACTGCGGTCATTCGTAAGACGACGGTTATAATGAGGCTCTCCAAGCCTTTTTACAATAAAAAGGAATTCCAAAACCCTATACATCCAAAAACATAACCCTATGAGATGAAGTGCCAAAAGTCATGTGGGCCCCATTGGGGTAAGTTAGTACATCAACTTCCTAGGGTCATAACTTTATCATACGATCTTCCTGGGGTCATAACTTTTGCATACGATCTTTATTTTAGGCGCATGATAGCCCGTTGGAAAAGTATATATGGGGAATATACATCTTTCCAACATACTTTGGTTAAATCCTATTGTGTGATTGTGGAGAGCCCTAAAAAATTGTTTAGGGCTTGAAAACAACCTCGAAAGTTCGGGACCCGAAAACTAGAAAAACAACTACCAAAATGAGTCAGTTGGAATAGGTGGGAGTCCACCAATATCCATATGGATCAATCTTCCCCCATTAGGAATCAATTTTCTCCATTGCATTGATTTCCCCCATCAGATGAGGAAAATATTATTGAATTTTTCCCTGGGTGAGCCACTTGCCTTGGTTCAGGAGCTTGTCTTCTCTGACAACTCGATAAAGTTGGATCCTATGTTGGCAAGTGAGATTGACCTTTGTGTCCACAATATGATCACTAGATGCATGTTTCATGCAGTCAGGGTTTAGCTCTGTTGGGTTCAATTGTTCTGCTATCTTTGAGGTGTCCAATAATGGTGGGAAATATGGCCAAAGGATTGTTGGAGTTACTTCACACACACCTAAGATTTATTTTTCCTAAGGTTATTCCTTGTTTATTAGTCATAATTAGTCATTATCAGTCTCCTATATTTGGGGAGAATATTCCACACGGAAAATATTCTCTTTTGGAGTTGACACTTTGATTTGACTAGTTGATTTGAGTTTAGATGTTGCATTGGTTTTATGTAATACAACATTGGGATCATCACCAACTCAATACTCTTTCTTCAATAGCGAACTGGTGACTGATTAACTTCGACTGGTGGCAATTCCTCCCGTGGCGCACGAGAGATTAGACTAGGTGGCGGTTTACTCTTGTAGCTGGGTGTGTGTCGGATCAATCTAGACCACCACTATGGTTTATTATTTACTCATGTATCCTATATGTATTGAAAATTATTCACTCTTTTGAGTGTGGAATATGGTTAATGAAATTCTTCCATTCTTTCTATCTTGTCTTCTTTCTCAATTTTTCTCTGCAAATGTGTTTAGTATTTTCTAGCTACATTCGCTGTATTGTAGGTTCAACACATTTACATGGTATCAAAGCTAATGGAATGCTAAGAAAAAGCTACACCAAATCATTTTTTGCAGGAACAAAATATCGAAGACAACAAAAAGATGGATTGATACATTTGGAAATACTTCTCAGCCTCATAACTATTTGGAATGGAAGCCAAAATTCTGCTTCATCTTAGATCTAGAGGCTTATACCAAATAATACATGGCAATGGAAGTAGATCATGATTAAATAGATGAGAAAATGACTTTCTCAATAGACAGAAGATGTAGCCATAGGAAGTATCGACATGTATGTTTGTCCCAAACTTTTCCATCAATTATATGAAGAATCAAAAGGATTAACTCAAATGAATTATGGATTGGGAGGTTCTATTTGGGAATAAGAATATTGTGAATATTTCATGGAGGAGGTTGAATAGATAGAGCCAGGAAGAGAATCCATTAGAAGATCAAGCCTCTTATTATGAAGATTCTTCTACAAAAGTTTTTGCAAAAATTTGTATTCCATTAATTGAAGATGGTATCTACTTCATTCCAGTTATTTTCTTAAATTCATGGGAAAGATATATGGCATGCATCTCGAGTCACTATCTGAACCTTTGCATGCACCATGCATCATGTTAGGAACGAAAGAGCAGCACGTGGAACAACATTATGATATTTTTTTATCAAATTTAGAGGAAACAAATTGTATATTTGAATTCATCTTGGGAAAATATCAATTTAAAGCTCATCGTCTGAAAGCGAGTCAGTGAAATTATGATCATTTCAAAATCAACATTTTGACATTTTTTTCGGCTGACGATACGGTTTTCAAAATTCATGGAAGTACTGGTTATTATTCATTACAAGAAGATAATGTTGATATGTGTGGACATATCACTAGTTCATCTACTTCATCGGATCCATGCAGAAATCTACATCTTCAGAAAATCTTCAAAGAGCACAAACTTGTGGAGTTGTGAGGTCTTCATGGAGTGAGACATGGTTTCTTAGCAACTGTTGTTTGTTCCTTATCATTTTTTATTTTATGCATTGTGATTTGGGGTTTCCCATCGGGTTTCCTATGTCCTCATTTGTTGGTGTATCTTTTGTATTTGGGTACCCTAACATGGCCTCATAGCAAGACCATTCTGTTTACCATAGTGATGTTCATGGGGGTGTTGGAGTTACTTCACACACACCTAGAATTTAGCCCTTTCCCTAAGTTTATTCCTTGTTTATTAGTCATATTTAGTCATTATCCAGTCTCCTTTTTTTTAGGGGAGAATATTCCACACGGAGAATATTCTCTTCGAGTCAACTTTAGTTTGACTAGTTGGGTTAAGTTCCTATGTTGCATTGGTTTTGCTGCCATGCAACATTGGGATCATCACCAACTCAATACTCTTTAATTCAATCAGTTAGCGAGGAACTAGTTGACTAGTTAACCAGTTAGGTGGTAGTTCACTCCGTGCTTGCGAGACTAGACTAGGTGTGGGTTACTCTTATGCTTGGGTGGTGTGTGTCGAGATCAATCTAGACCACCACTATGGCTCATTAGTTACTTATCATCGTATATCTGTGTAATTATTCACTCTTTGAGTGTAGGTCTGATTAATGAAATTCTTCCATTCTTTCTATCTTGCTTCTTCTTTCTCAATTTCTCTCACCAAGTATTGTAGTATTTCTAGCTAGATATTATGTGTAGGTTCAACGCATTTACAAGGATATCCACATTGAACACTAGGTGTAGGCCAAGGAAAGGGGGAATATTTAATTAAAAATAATTCTCATCCTTAGTCTTGGTGATGGTGTAAGGTTCATAGCGAAGTGAATGAAGCTTATGATGGGGTCCTATAAGTCTTTCTTTCTACAATTGTAACCAAACTTAGTCTCCACTAAAACTTATGTGTGGCACCCGATGTTGATGTGGCTGCTTGTACTTGGAATTGGACTTACGTAAAAATATCCTAAACTTGTTGGCCGGATGTGATGGATCCGCTCAATGAACTTGGTGGCTTTTAAACTTTAGTGGAGCAAGTAGCAGGAGTTGAATTAGGGTGGCATGAGGTAGTGCAACTTGTGCATGTGAGACAATGGTTTGAATCCCAACCCCACTTGAAAGGAGTTGTGGTGGGTTGAGCTATGTATGGATGGGTGTAGCTATGTTGAACATGAGAACTCTCATCCAATATTAGCAGAGTTTTTGAGTTGTACATGCGTAGAATATGCATGATCATCCAATTGACAACCTTGGTTTGGAAATCTATCTGGGGGTAGAAGGACGTGGATTTGGTGAAGCTTGGTGTCGGCATTTGACGAGCTCAACCAAAATGTCAGGAACCATTGTTTTGATGAAGACAATGGTTTGGGATTCTCTTTCTTACAATTGTACATAATGTACATCTTTGAAAAGAGATCAACAAGAATAAAAACACAGTCATTCACCTACTTGGTGTATGGGAGGTCGGACATGTAGTCCATTGATATGGATTCCCATGTCGTAATGAGTAGGAAGAGGGTGTATAGGCCCTATTTCTTAGTGGTTGGTTTAGCAATAGTGCAGGTAGTGTAGGACCTGTTATACTTGCTGACATCCTATCGACGTTTCATCTAATATAAATTTTGTTGCAACACTTCCATTGTCTCTTCGACGCCGAAGTGTTCTTCCACCCAATATAGTGGGATTCAAAATCATCTTCGCTCACTTGATTGATGGAAGGTGGAGATGGCCCAAATGGCACAACAAATTGTCCTGAATATGGAAGTGGTGACAGCGAGTTTGTGCCCAACATTTGGTAGGTGGTGGAAAAGTCAGGTTTTGTCTCATAGAGTTGGGGCCATCTAGAGGTCTCGCAGCCACAATATTATAGAACTGTGGTGAGTTTCATGACTAGAGGTCGATTGAGGAAATCAATGACTCGGTGGGTACTTCTGTTTATACTTGATGTTGAGGTGGAATTGTTGCGGTATGGACCACTTTTGTTGGTGGTCATTCTACGTTACCTTATTATTCCTGGCTGAAGTGGTTTTGTCCGGTGTGGATGACTCTCTCCTTTCCCAAGAATGTAATGTATTCAATGGAAACAAACTTGCACAATGGAGTACATTTCTTTTGGCGTAAGTAGGGTAATTACATATGACATGGGCAGTCTCACTATGATATTAGAGAATAAGGTGGTTGTGTTGAGTGAAATATGCCCACAACATAGTCTTAAGCATTTGTATTGATCTCAAAGGGTTGTTGCGGTCTGGTAGTGAAATTGTGGGGTTGAGCACAGTGATAATTAAAATCATCGAGCATGTTGTTGGGATAGGCCTTACATAATTTTCATACACCACCCATGGTTGCAGCTGAGACCCACATGCTGTATGGGAGAATCCCAACACCAACTGCAATGAAGTGGCGAAGGCCTAAGAAGCTATGACTTTCGGTGGTGTGGTTGGGGGTGGCCGATCCGCGGATGACCCGGATCTTGGTTGGATCCATATGCACACCATGTTGATGTGTGTAGTCTAGGTCTTGGACCATGTCCATGTCGGAAGAACATTTTTCCAAGTTGGCATATAAATTTTGTTGCCATGGGGTGTGCAAAACCTGACAGACTATCTTTTGAAGTGTTCGCATATAGTCTTGTTGTGAATGAAATTTCATCGGATAAACCAATATAAAGCATTGGTGAATGGTTGCAGGTTATCATTCATCATCCTCATGAAAGTTGCTAGAGAGTTTTTCAAACAAGGGCATGGCAGTCATTCAAAAATACCTTATTGCAGAAGGTGATCCATACATCTGTCTTCTCTATTGGGACTTGATGGTAGCCAAAATTCAGATCAATCTTACTAAGGTATTTGGCTCCCTTGAGATGATCAGGACATTGTCAATTAATGAATCAAGTGTCGGTTCACGGCGTGATTTTTTTTAGGGCCCGATAATGAATGCAAAGTGACCACGTCCCATCTTTCTTCTGCACCCAAAAACGCAGATGGGCTCCCACAAGAAATGATAAGATGATATATATATGCCTTGTGGATAGTTATTGGATCTATTTCTTGATCACCTAATTCTCTAATAGAGAGTGAGGCTAGACTATCAACTGAGTAGCGATGCCTTTGAGGGTCGGATCAATGGGATGCTGACTTCACAATGTAGAACTACGGTAGGTGATGAGAAGATGCATTTGTATTCTTCACAACCTTATCCACTTGATTTTTCTATGTGGAGAGATCAGTCGAGTCCCTAAATGTGGTTGCAATCTTTCGCTCAATATGAGATGAATCACAAAGAAGACAAAACTTCACGTTAGAGATGACCTTCACATTGCCCAGCAACGAGATCAAGGAAATATCACTAGAGTGGGACTACCTCAGCTATCCTATATAATTTCCATAAATAAGGTTGGCCCAAAGAATATCACACACACTTCAAGAGGATCAAAATCACAAAATACCTCATCTTTGAAGGGATTGATGTCGTATGATAGGAGATGTTGTTGGATGACATGAATATATCGTCCTTTGTGAAGCCACCTGATGTTGTATTGTTTTGGGTGTGGTGTTGTCGGTAGGGATAGATTCTTGACAACCTTAGCAGCATTATGAGGTTCTCTTGGCTACCTCTATCAATGATGAATGCGGCGGGGGTGACTTTCTCCATATGTGAATGAAAAGAGGCACTCAACTTCCCTCGGCTTTCGGTGGTTCCTTCGGGTTGGATATTGGTGGTGGTGAAATGGTGGCCTTGGGTTTTGTGTCAATGATGCGTCTCCCTTTCTAGTTCTGACTCGAAGTTGGAACCTGCATCTGATTCAGGCTTTCAACGCAACCACGACAATTGTTTTGGCGTCAATCAGCAGGTGTTATACGGGGGCTCAATGGAATTTGCACCACTTTCTAGTATCTTTCTTCGTCTTTCTAATTTTTCTTATTTTCTTGTGGCTGGACTAGTTGTCCTGAGTCTATCCATATTTTATTTGTCCTTTTCTATGGGTTGGGATGCCCTTTCTTTCTTTTTGCAGTGAGGGTTCCCAGGGCTTGAAATTGTCGTGTATTTTGTTGAAGCTTCTTCTCTATTTTGACGACATATAAATAGGTTATTGCCTAAGTGATGAGATCTCCAAAAAATCCATTTCATCTGGATGTATCTATACTATCGTTGGATTCTTGAGAGGGGGTAGTCGATGTCGCAGTAATTAAATATTTTCTTCAAATGTTATATCAATGTAGAGGTATTATCCAATAATGAGCATTAATAAATAAACAATCACACACATGCAGTACACCAGTACTGCGTGGAAACCCAAATCGGGGAGAAAACCACATAATGCTCTTTTTCTTATATGTCTTGAAGAATTACGGTGTTGGAAGCATAACTTCCTTTGTTTTCAGACACTGGCGGAAGGGCTCCAACCTCTAGTTTCAGGCTACAACACGAGGGGAAGCTCCAACTCCCAAAATATCGGCTCTGACCGGAAGAACTACAACCCCAATGACCTCTGCTACAACGGAGGTGGCTACAACCACGCTTGCCGATCTTGCCACCTTGGTAGAAGTAGAATGATGGAACCAGCGTCACACTATCACCGTGTGAGATATCTTGTTGTAAACATGTGCAATAAAGTATGAAGACATCACATCCCAACTTTGTACCAATAAGTGCGAACAATGCATCAACTTTGTACCAATAAGTTTGAACTAGGCATCAACTTTGTATTTAACACATGAAATCAACCTGTAATCGGCTTGTACCATAAACAAGTGCATCAACCAATGCACCAACCTGTAATCAACCTACACCTTAAACAAGTGCATCAACCATGCACCAACCTCAACAAAAATCCTCATCAATTTCATCATCCAAATCTGATTGTACCTCTATAATAGACCTGGTGTATGATCACATTCACAAACCATCCTTAACTTTTAAAACAAAAGACTAGCATTTTCATCAAACTTGTTTTAGTCTCACATGCCTAGTTTTGGATTAGTCAACAACCCTAACTTGAGTAATCATAACTTTGAACTTGTAATGTATAAATATATAAAACATACACAATGTTCTTCGGCGTTTTTTATGCAATTCCTCCAAGTGGCACTTCTTGGAACCTCTCGAGAAAAGGAGTTATAGCAAAAATGGCATACTGCTGAATTTTGGCTTATTCCTAGAGAAGCGACCTTGTAGAGTGCCCGCACAAAATGTTGATGAAGAATGATATGAAGTATTATAAAAATACCAAATACTGTACCTACAAGCACATTTGGTCTCCTTAATTTGGATGTGTTATTAAGAATTTATGGCGTTTTTACCAGAAACACATGTTTTGACTAGTTTAGGTGACCACAAACCCTATTTTCCACGAGTGTAAATCCAAAATACAACGACCCACAAGATGAATTTTGAACCACAGATACTTGGATATGTTTTCTCACTTTTCATAGCAATTTCAGGTTGAATCATTATAGAAAAAGCGTTATGGCGAAAATGGTGGATGACCTGAAAATAACATGCCAGCAGAAGCACCAATAAAGAATTTATGCTACTTGCATTTCGGCCTTCTTTTCTTCACTTTCCTGAATTTCGGCTAAGATATCATTGTAAATTATCAGAATCTTATATATATTCAATATTCTCAAGTGTGATTCAAATGAGAGAACCTTGCCTCTTATTTATACTCTCAAGTAGCTTCCTTAAAGCATATTCTAGGTCACTTGGCCCCCACTTTCTCCTTATTTTAGGGTTGGGTCCACTTCTAATTTCTCCATTAAAATTATTATTGAAATAATTTATTTTGTATTCACTTTGAATTATATAATACACTCATCACTTCACTTTATTGTTCTTTTAAAATCTCTTAAACCACTTTGATTACTTTGACCTTTGGAGGACCTGAATGTGCCAGGGGTCCTCCAACTTAGTAGGGCCATAACTCTCAAGCCATGAGGAGTTGTGACGTTCTACCTTCAATAAGTAACTGACATACTATGCATATATAATAGTTTTGCTCTGAAAATATATCATAACTCATACCGTTACCCATCAAACAATCTTGGGTCCATTACCCAAACTTCAGGGGTCTCCAACTTCTATGGCCACCAACTCTCTAACCGTGAGGAGTCCTGTGAAGCGTTCCCTACGAATGAAATGACAAGAACTATCCATACTTAGGATATTTTACGACAAATTCTCTTTCCTTCATCTCATTCTTCCACAAATTAAACATGGGTTCTCTTACTCTACAAAGCGTCTTCACATGAGGACTTTCACCATAAGGGTAACTTTGGAGTTCATCCATATTTACTTCTTATCAACCATGAAAAACAATAATGAGTCATGTTACATCAAACACTGTGGGTCCATTACCCAAAACTTTATGCTCTGGTCTTCGATAGGAGGTTGACATCAATGACAACCAACCTTAATCAACACTATCATTGATGCCAAGCACCAAATTTCGCACCGAGTCTTTGATACCCAGCGTGCAAAGTATGGAAGATGTTTGTGAACTTCTGGCATTGCTTGGTCTCTTTTCTACCACTGATTATTGGTCCATTTGTATACAAGTCGTCATAACGTTTTATAGGGTAGTATTGTTCATGTAGCATCACTGAAGGACTCCTAGGTGACCACGATTGTAAATAATGAGGGTTCTCTATTTCATTTTTCTCACAAAAAATCTCCCTATTTTTCATGGGGAATGACTTTGAGGACTGCAAAATTAATATTTTCTCTATTCGAAAAGTTATGGGCAGAAAAATACCCTTCTATATTCAACCATTTGTCTACAACATATAGTCATCACGACCTTCAAATATGGGAATATCAAAGTTTATTTTACCTTGAAGGGATGACCTCTGCTCAAGAACATGCATGCTTTGGTAGTCACCGAAAGGATTTGCATAAAACTATCCATCATATCATTCATCTGTTGCGTGAGGATTCTCGAGAAACATTTTGAAAGAATATCATGTCCCATCATCTTTATTTTCTCCTACCATGAGAATTTGTTTGGTAGCGTGATAGAATTTTTCCTTAAGATAAACAAGCTTCGAGACCCAAATATTTGTACCATGACTTTCGTCGAGGACATGCATTAAAATGACAAGGAGTAGGCTGATCCGATACCATTGATCCATATTTTATGAGCGAACGAAATGAATACAAATTATTATTATTCTTAACATAAACACAAGGAAAAATAATAGATATACAATACGTGACTTATATTCATTAAGGAAATATATTGAGAGTGTAAAATGCGGTGAAAACAAGCTTGCTAGAATGGTGGTGGCTTATCTCGAAAGAGATGTGATGGTTGTGCTCATTGAAGAATATGGTTACAATGAGGCTCTCTCTATACCTTTTTACATTAAAGATGAATATCAAATCCTATCAAAAACCTAGCAGTAGGGAGATGAAGCCTTGAAAGTCATGTGAGCCACATTGGGGTAAGTTATTACATTAACTTCCCAAGGTCGTATTTTTTGTATACGATCTTAGTTTTAGGTGCACAATATCCGTTGGAAAGGTATATTTGAGGACTACACATGTTTCTATCACACTCAAGATAAACCTTACAATGTGACTGTGAGTGAGTCTAAAAACGTTGTTTAGGGCTCAAAACAACCCGAAGTTCGGGACTATAAAACTAGAAAACAAAATGCCAAAAGCCACTGACAAAACAAGCCAGTTGGACTAGGTAGGAGACCATCGACATCCATATGGATCATGGCCTCTCTATTAGGAAAGTTTTCAATCCTTAGAGATCTCCTTTAAACCATCCATCTTAGTATCCATTATTGCCTCCCAACAGCTAATTGGAATCCATCATCCTTTGTAGTTCATCTTTTGTTATTGTCTTCTTTTGTAAATCATTTATGCTTGCACATTTCTTCACCTTCATCAGAGTCCAAATAGGATTCACTGGAGCCTTATTTGGTGTAGAGTTTCCCTTTATTGGTGGCATGTTGGCGAGGTATAAGCAAACCTTGATTTCAAGGTGGTTTTTCTCGACGATCTTTTCTTACGTTGTATCTCCAAAATTTCATCCATACGGATCTGGCATTGTTTGTAGTTATTTGTCGTCTTCTACCAATGCACAGATCGTCAAAAGTGGATATACCAGTGGAATTTGCCGTAACTTCTCCACACCTTGATTATTTTTGTCCTTTCCAAGAGACCTCACTTGTAAAGTGTGCCAAAGAGAATATCTTATTTTGGTTCTTAACATTTTATCATAGGCTCAAGGTCATGGGATTTCCGTTCTACATTTGAGAACTGGAATTTTCCCAAAAATTTTCTCTGACGTTTTAGAAGGAACCCTTGTAGTATATGTTTAAAGTCCTATAATTATAGGCTGATCATTCTTATTTGTTGATTTAACGTTTTCCCTGGAAACGATGATGAAGTAAACCGGTGATTCCACTTCCTCCTTCATTCTTTGCTCGATCCCCATCAACTGTTGCATCCTTCATCCTTGCTCCCACTTGTCATGGCCCATTGATTAATTTTCACTTTTGTCCATAAGCAAGCAGACTTAGGATAAACAAAATATTAGTAAAGTTAGTCTAGATTAAAATTGATTAATAAATAACTATTTAATAATTAATTAATCATTAATTAATTATTAATTAAATTAAGAACCTAATTTAGTAACTAGGTTAGTAGCTATGATTAGTTAAATATTAAAAACAAAAGAAATAAAACAAATCATAAAATTAAAACATAAAAACATATAAAAAATTTAAAAATAAAAAATAAAATATAATAATTAAACATTATAAAACCAAATATAAAACATATAAATTAAAACATGAAAAACATTAAAAAAAACTGCAAAACAGAAAATAAGCAAAATAAAATAAAATTAAAACATAATACATAAACAAGTAGCATTGATCACATAACAGAGTAGTAATAAAATCAAAACAAAATCAAACTTAATTGATACAAGTCCCTACCCCCTTCCCCCTCGCGTCACTCCACCTCACTCCTCCTCCTCCCCATCCCCCTCCGCGTCCTCCCCCTCCACCTCCTCACCACCACCACCCTTCACGTGGCAACCCCACTCTACCCATGCACCCTCCCTCGTCATCATCCTTTAACCCTTCACCTCCTTCCTTATACTCCCAGCTCATTTTCCACCCGTGCCACGTCGTGTTACAGAGCAATAAATCAGCATATATTCTTTTGGGACCCCCTCACCTCGTTGCAGGAGAGTGGGGCTTAATTAACTCCATTACAAATTTGAGCGGCCCAAATATGAGCATAAAATCAGCGATCTATGTCGAATTATGGACCCCATCGGATCTACATTTAGCAGTCGAATCACATAAAACCACTTTCCTCATTTTTACCATTTTTGCCCATTTTACCACGTCCTCTTCAGGGTTGTTTTGAGAAAGGAAAAATTGAGAGAGTTTTTCTTAGCGGACGAGACTAACTGCTTCAGTTTGTCAATGAATTTCTGACGAGAGAGAATCAAAGGCATCTATGAGGCCTATTTTTTCAGATTTTCAATTTTTAGAACTTCGGTCCGATCTTGCAGAGGCATCCGCGACCAGGCTGGGGACAATTTAGATGAAGGAGGTTTTTGTCCATCACATGACCATATACCATGGCTTCTGTTTCTATTTCATCGTGAAGATACAATCACATCGATGGGACCCCTATTTCACCAGAAAAGCGGTCCAGTCTTTCATGTGAAAACTCTGAATTTTATGGGAGTGGTGGCTATCTTTGGCCGAGGTGGTTAAACCGACTCTCGGAACTTGATGAGGTGATCTATATTATTTATTGAGATGATTTTAATGTAAAAGAGGTTCGACCTATGAAAATATTTTGGTCCTTTTTGGCTGGTGTGGGCCTTGTTACTTGAGGAGGTTTCTCTGTAATGTTGGAATGAAAAATCATTAATGGAGAAAATGACTTACAGGGATTCGTGTAGCGGTGTTGGTGGTGTGTCCCTTGTCTTTTTTTAATCATCTTTATGCTATCATTCAAACAATTTCATTTCTTATTATTGAAAAGCAGTTAATGGAGAAGGAATTTATGCATGCATACTCTTTGTCAAATTTTTCAATAATCTTTATATTTTCTTCTAAAACTTCGACCCATGAATTCTTAAGTGCTCATTTGCTCAGTTTCCTTCCCCATTTTCCCTCAAATCGACACCCTTTAAACTTGATTCGATCCAGCAGTTGTTACTATCTTTCCCTGAGGAGACATTTACCTCTAGATTGGGTTGTCATTGACTTAAGAGACAGACCCTATAGCCCAATGGTGATTTGAGAAATTCGTCAACCACATCCTCATCTAAATATTTTCCAAAACCCCCAATCCATGTTCTTCATTAACTAGCCTAATACTTCTTCAAACAAAGCTATATCAGACGGAGAGATCCATCTGCAGTCTTGGAGGCTAGATCCAAGACCGAAGTGGTTTTGATGTTGCCCTGTGACTACCTCCACAACCTTAGGAAAATTAATTTTGGCCTTCAACAAGAATAAGCCATCTTTGAGGGCTTTCGGCCCCACTTAAAACTCCAGCTCTGATCTTTGATGGTGGAAGTGACCCCGAACAAGAAAGTGATCAGCTGCAGGCTCGTCATCCAGATAGTGCCAACTGGGAATCCCGGTGGAGGAAGAGCTGAGAAACATGATAACCAAACAGCCTAGAAAGACAGGTGCTAAACCATTGTGTTCAAGAAATATTTGGTTTCATCTGCAATTACTCTCTTTTATCATGATCCTGGTCCAGAGTTTATTGTTGAAATTCAGGATGATGATTTTCAACAATATACTCTGGACTAGTATCGTGATAAGAGATAAAGTAATTGCAGATTATGTACATGCTCATGCTCCTCTGCACATCCCAGATGCTTTTATAGAAATCCTAGTGGGACATAAGCCTCCTTCTTTGTCATACCTCCTGTATGAAACCTCACAATGGTTGTGGCTATCCATCTCTATGCTTGCAAAATCCCGGTAGAATCATAAGCTAAGATTTTGCCTGCCTTTCTGACTCAATTACATCATTAATCTGCCTAGGTTTGATGGAAAATGAGAATCCTTCAATGAAAAGCATATTCAAAACCTTGATGATTTCCTTGACCTTTATGAAGCTGAAGATGATGATGATGCCATCGGAATAACCCTGTCTTTACAAGGTAGGGACAAAAATTGGTTGAGAGAATGCTGCCGGGTACCGACGTGGAAATTTTCAAGCAGTTCATGCAAGTGTTGGATGGTGGGTGGTGTGAAATGTTTCCTCCCTCCTAGAAGAGTATGACCATGAAAAGAAAGGCGAGGGAGGCGATTACATCAATTTTTCATCCAAGAACAATGGTGCCATTCAATACACGTGGATGTGAGCCACCTCACAGTTTAATAGAATTACTTTCCAGAAGCCATCTTAGGATGGCTTTCCAATTAAGAGAAAAGAAACACTACAAGCCTTGAAGAAATCACGAGCATTGCAATTGATGTAGAGACCAACTTGTTGATCAAGAGGTCATAGTTGAAGGATAAACAAATGGAGCATCTGAAATCATCAGAAGATAAACCGGAAATTTTGGCCAGTACCATGGAAAAAACTGATGCAGAAGATTAACATAAAGGGAGCATGGAATCCAGGGCATGGTCCCTTTATTTCAAAGAAAGAAAGTGTCATATTTCCCAAACATGTTGTTGCACACCTTGGTACCATGTTTTGAATGATGATTAGTTCATGTATTCAATTCGCGGCTGATCAAAGATGAGCTCCATCTCAACTTGTAGAGGAAACCAGCTGATATGATGTGCATTTTTGATGACATTCCTTACTTGGATTTTCCACCCAAGTGGGATCAATATGATGACAATCATGAAGCTGAAATAGGGTTGGCCTTGAACCCGACTGACATGTCATTGGCAAGGGAAGATCATTCTGCGGTTCGGTGACAATCTGCCCTTATGATCCTTGACAGCGATAAGGAGTAATAGAGAAAATGTCAAAGTAAGTGAAGACACTTTTCCTTTATGTTGCTCATCGGTCAATTTCTGAAAATAAACTCTAGGTCAATTAGCAAGTAGTGAAGACAGAAATTTCTCCGACCAATCGATTGAAGATGCCATTAAGGATATGGGGTTGTTCTAAACCCAGAATTGTAACCCTTGACCTACATTGATTTTCAAATTCTTGATGAAAGGTTAGAGCCTGAGACAAATTATGAGTTAATCCAAAGAACTTCTGTGCCATTGTGCTCTAAATCATTTCAAGTTTTGAAGGAGACTCTTGGATAAGTGTTGAAGGATAAATGCATAAAAGGTGAGGAAATTTCATTTGAGTCAATGCATCAATCTTGTCAGTCCTTTCAGGATCGAATAGCTGATCGGTTAGATGGCACATTATTGGTCAAAGTCTTCCTTCATCATCCAGATATGGGATGGTGTTATGATATTAACATGGTCGGGCAATCCAGATTCTTTTGTCTACTACGGCCCGAGAGGCGTCATTTTAGAAATCATCAGAGCATCCACAATCATATGAGGAAGTGTGGAAAGACACATAAGGCATAGGTGGCATCCCGAGTCTTGATGCTGGGTTGTTTGAAGTTGAAAATCAAAAGATGGGCCAAACCTATATTGATCATGTAGCTACCTATATGGATAAATTCTTTAATACGGGATGTTACTACGTTCTTTGATGTTTTCCTATGGATCAAATCTTAGCCCCGAGACTTGAGGGTGGAGTTACCTCTCAACACAAATGTGAACTTATTTCTGGTTTCGCTCAGGCGATTGAAAACGAGAACCACTGAAATCAAGCGCTAGATTGGCTCCCATGGCATTTTCCATTACCCTAGCTAAGAAATGATGTGATGGGGTAGGTAGGAAAAAATGAATAAACTCATCATTGAGCATCTCTTTTCAGCGGTGTTTGGCTTTCATTTGGTTTTGGTTACCCAGGAATCCAAACATGTACAAGTTGGAATAAATTTTTGGGATCAGCCCGATGGATAAATCTCTGGTCTGCATGTTGGGAGGCCGGTTCTTGAAACCTCAGAAGAAACTGCCATCCCGAATTGAAACCTGTTGGGGGTCCTATAATTATAGGCGGTCGATACTTGTTGTTGATTTCAGCGTTTTCCCTACATTGATGATGAAGTATGGCTCAGGTGATTCCTATCCCTCCCTCCATTCTTGTCGCTAAATCCACCATCAAACTGTTGCATCCTTCATCCACGCTGCTCCCTCACTCCCTTGTCATGTTGCCCATCGACTACTTTTCCCGCCACCCATCCAAGAATAAACAAACTTAGGATAAACAAAAAATATTAGTAAAGTTAGTCTAGATTAAAATTGATTAATAAATAACTATTTAATAATTAATTAATCATTAATTAATTATTAGTTAAGTTAAGAACCTAATTTAGTAACTAGGTTAGTAGCTATGATTAGTTAAATATTAAAAAACAAAAGAAATAAAACAAATCTGGTAAAATTAAAACATAAAACAATTTAAAATAAAAAATAAAAATATAATAATTAAACATTATAAAACAAAATATAAAACATATAAATTAAAACATGAAAAACATAAAAAACCACAAAACATATAGGAAATAAACAAAATAAAATAAATTAAAAATAGAAACAAAAGAAACATAATACATAAACAAATAGGTCACATGAAATGGTAATGAATCAAAGACAAAGAAATCAAACTTAATTAATCCTAGGTCCCTGCCCCTTGCCCCTCAGAGTCACTCCCACCTCCACTCCACTCCTCCTCCCCCATCCCCCCTCCGTCCTCCCACCTCACCTCCTCAACCCCCTTACCTCACCATGCACGTGTAACCACTCACCCCCATACACCCCCTCGTCTCGTCCTCCATTAACCTTCACTCCATACCTTGCTCACAGTCATTTCCATGCCCGGTACCCTGCATCGTGTTACAAACAATAAAATCAGCACTATATTCTTTCGGACCCCCTCACCTTCAGATGATGAGAGTCTAGAAGTGAATCAACCCATAGTACAAATTTGAGCGACTTGGATATGAGAACCAAATCAATGATCTATGTCGATTCCGGACCCCCAGTTAGTTCTGCATTTAGCAGTCGAATACACCGCAAAACCACTTTCCATTTTTTTCCTATTTTACCACGTCCTCTTCCACGTCGTTTTTTGAGCAAATGGAGACGGATTTTAAGAGGTTTTTCTAAGCACGGGCAGGAACAAAAACCTTTCAGGTTTTTTCTCAGCACGGGCCGAGGAACAAAAAAACCTTTCATTGTTTTCAATGGATCTACGAGGAGAGAGAATCGAAGGCATCTACGAGGCCTATTTTTTCAGATTTTCAATTTTTCGTTTCAGTCTCGATCTTGCAGGAGTTGTCACGGCCAGCTGGGGACGAATTTGGCGAAACCGAAGGCGGTTTTTTTCCAGAACATGCACATATACCATAACCTCTTTCAGTTTTCTCTCAGGTGTCATCATTGAAGATAAAATCATGTCTGATCGGACCCCTGTTTCGCAGAAAAACGGTCCGTCTTTCATGGCAAAAAACTCCAAATTTTATGGGAGTGGTGGCTATCTTTGGCCGAGGTGGTTAAACCGACTCTTGGAACTTGATGAGGTGATCTAACCTATTTATTGAGATGATTTTAATGTAAAAGGGTTCGACCTATGAAAAGATTTTGGTCCTTTTTGGCTGGACTGTGGGCCTTGTTGCTTCAGGAGGTTTCTCTGTAATGCTGGAATGACAAATCATTAATGGAGAAAATGACTTATAGGATTCTCGTGTAGCAGTGTCGGTGGTGTGTCCCTTGTTTGTTTTTAATCATCTTTATGCTATCATTCAAACAGTTTCATTTCTTATTATTGAAAAACAGTTAATGGAGAAGAATTTATGCATGCATACTCTTTGTCCAAATTTTTCAATAATCTTTATGTTTTCTTCTAAAACTCAGCCCATGAATTCTTAACTGCTCATTCGCTCAGTTTTCCTTCCCCCATTTTTCCTCAAATCGACACCCTTTAAACTTGATTCGATCCAACAGTTGTTACTATCTTTCCCTGTGGAGACATTTACCTTTTGATTTGATTTGATCGTTGTCTTATAAAAAGACCCCATAGCCCAATGGTGATCTGAGAAACTCATCAACCACATCCTCATCTAAATAACTCTTCATTAACTAGCTGAATACTTCTTCAAACAAAGCTATATCAGACAGAGAGATCCCTCTCTGAGTCTTGGAGGGCTAGATCCAAGACTCAAAGTGGTTTTGATGTTGCCTCTGTGACTGCCTCACATCCTTGGGCAAATTACAGAGTGCTAACAGTATATTTAGTAGATGAATCAATACCCTGAAAGCTGAAGTCTATTCATAGAAATTATCAAGGTAGTTGTGATAAAAATTTCAGCTTTTGGGTCATCCTACTTTTGTAGATACACCCTATGTAAGATATGGTATTTGACTAGTCATATTAACTAATCTCAAACAAGTGTTATGGGTAAAAAAATGATATCTTCTTCAGTGAGTATCCAAATTAAGTGAGACCAATTGCATTGGATAGTGGATAGTCTATAGTATTTCTGGTACAAGTTTCATAATCAAATATCAGATATTGTGCTCTTGGCACGCTTTACAAGTACACTCTCCTGGAAGGGAAAAAAATGAGAAAGGTATGGGGAAGTTACCATAAATTCCACTTGGCATATCCAATTTTGATCAGAACTATGGAATTGCAGAGAAGACGTATCATAGAACTACAAAAAAAAAAAAATTAGATCCAGAAGGGCCGAAATTTTGGAGATACAGCAGAAGAAAGATCATCTAGTAGAACCACCTTGAAATCAATGTGCTATTATTTAGGGTTTAAAAACAACTCCATTATTTCTCTAACACCAACTAGAAGGAGGCTACAACCCCCTTTGATTGCACCATCTTGCTTTCCTAAAATATAAATGTAGACTCAAACTATCACTACCATCGATCAACATGTAACTTCCACTGTCATTGATACATCAACCAACATGTCATTGTCACTGTCACACCAATCTTTCAATGTCACTTTGGCACATCAACCTGTACCATATCATGCATAGACCATGTACCAAAACCATTTTCATACCATATGCCAAGTATCCCAGATGTGCCAATGTCTCAAAAATATGTCTCAAGTATGCACCATAACAACCAATATCATATACCGATTATTGTTATGAGGAAAATCTCTCTATGGCTTGGGGTAAACCACAACAGATGGAATGACATGCAGAAATAAACTCTAATCCCAAGTATGCTATATAAATTAAATGCTAAAAAGACAAGATCAAGATCCTACCTCATCTGGACGTTCAATGAAAACCATTATTGAGCACGCAACTCAAAGCTTAATACCTTCGACTTGTCCTCAACAACTAAGATATGCAAGAATATGGTGATAGTATATAATTTTATCATATATATTAGCATAATCCATTAACATGCATGACAAATACTCCCATGGAATAATAATTCAAATATTTGCAATATATCAATTGGATGAGAAAAGAGTATTTCTATTAAAATAATCAACAGAAGTATATATGTGACAAAGTTATGTAATGACACGTTTCATAATCGAGAAACTAAGTCCCTCCAACTAGGCCTCCACAATTTCAATCCTCCACCAAAGCCAAGCTCATATAAAGGAGACAATGAGGTTCTCCATCACAAAGAAGGAAGAGATTGGGGGCTAAAAAATAAGTTCATACTTTCAAGGATAAAGGGATGCAGACTCAATGTGAAGTGGAATTTCTCCAAAGTATCTTTGCTCTCAAAAGTTTAATTCTCTCCTCCTCCATGGCTTGGATATGATCAATTTATAGCCTTCAAATGGAACTCAAGGGTTGTTGGCCCTCGACCAAATTTTTAGGAAACGCTCATCGTGTTTGACCATTTTTGGGACTTCGACAGGCTCGTCAAAGACGAAGCACCCAAGCGAAGCGAAGAACACGAGATCTTGTCCATTTTGCGGGATTTTTGGGATTTTAGGGTTTATGTAACAGTTATGGGATGTTGTCCCATGGTTTTAACTATGCTTAGGCATTTTTTAATGTATAAATAAGTAACTAGGCGATGTAAGTAAGGGAGTAATTGGCTTAGTGCAATAGTAATTGGCTTAGTGCAAGAGTAATTGCCTTAGTGAAAGAGGTAATTGGCTTAGTGCTAGAGGTCATTGGCTTAGTGCATGACTAGAGTATGTCAAGACTTGCAGAGCTAAGTGCAAGTGATTGTAAGAGGCTTTGTGCATAGACTATGTAAGGCTTTGTGTCATGACCTGATTTGGAGGAAGGTGGATCTAGTGCATTGTGCACAGATCACTTGTCTAGTGCGGAGTGAGCTCTGTGGATCTATGCTTGTAAGAATATTGAAGGAAACTAATAAAGAAGAAGAAGAAGAGTTGGTGGACATATCCCCACACTGGGGTGAACCACGTATATCCTATGTTGATGTACTTTGTGCTATGTTGTTCATATTATTTATGTATCTATTTTCTTAGTTCATTGTTCTTGATGTATGATAAATAGATCTATGAATTCTTAGTTCTTTATGATGTGAAGAATGTTAGATATGAGCTTATGCTATGTGCTAAGAGGTTGTAAGGGTTAGATCTTGTTTTGATCTGTAATTAGGGTTAATCTGCAGTGTGAGTAAGAATCATAATTTAATGCATATTGTTGGATAAGTTCTTTGTTAAGTGTTGTAATCATAGATCTGTGTCATAGCTAGGTTGTAGACACCTGAGTCCTACAACCCCGTTGCCTTTACCTCAGGTGAGACTTCATGTTTTTTGCAGGTGTTGCCAAAAGGGTCGGTAGTTAGGGTTTTGTTGGTGCATTATTGAAGCGTTGAACCCTGGGTCTGCCCCTATGCCAACAAATGGTTCTGTTGTTGGGACCTGAAACTGTGATTGTTAAGAACTGAAGAAAATAGAAAAATATTTGTGCGTAGATATGTTGTTGTAGTGTGCAATATTCTAATCATCTTGTGAAGCTCTGTGGTAAGAAAGAAGTTTGATCTGAAGAAAAGAGGTAAGATCTTAAAGCTTTGTGATCTGGTAAAGGTAAGATAAGTGGAAATTTTTTCTTCGAAAGTATGAATTTAGTTATGTTTGATAGACTTTGTCCTAGTCTGAAAACTAGGGCATAGCTAGAAGAAATACTTGATCTGAATAAATTTGATAAAGATAGTGAAAGATATGATATTCCTATGCATAGAAAGTATTTTTAGATTAATAAGTGGATGCAGGAACCTAGAAAGAATTTTTGCATATTGCAGGTCCATCATTGTGATCCTAGTGCGCTGTACAGGAAAGGTTGTGGATCATTTAAAAGGAAGAGAGGATTGAAACTATGTTATAATTGCAGAAGACCAAGACATCTTGCTAAGGAATTCCCTGGTATAGGTCCTATTTGTCTTTGTTGTAAAGTTGTTGTCCATGAGGTTTTGAATTGCCCTAGAATGATTGTCAAAGTTGAAAAGATGAACATGAGACAAGAAAACTATGAAGAAGGTAAAAAAACTAAGGATATGTTAAAGAACCAGAAAGAATCAGAGACTATGTTATTACAGCTGAAAGAAACACTGAATGATCACAGAGACATCAGTTTACCAGAGATATTAAAAGAAAATTCATGCATAGAAACAAGAATATGAGACTTCGACATAGACTGTGTCTTGGATGAGGAAACATAGGTGAATATCATGCCAGAAAGCACTTGGGAAATTTTGGGAAGGCATGTTATGATTCCTTCATTGGGAAGGATAGGATTGTTTAAAGGAAAGATGATAACCCTATGTGGAAGAGTTACTAATGTACCTATAATGGTTCATGGAGCATCGACCGAAGAAGAATTTGAAGTTATTAAGTTTGTTGAGAACAATGCCCCTTTTGCACTTTTTCTAGGAAAGACCTGGGTTGAGAAAGATCGGATCTGAAGGAAAGCAGAGGAAGAAGCCATAGAATAGAAGAAGAAAGAAGGGACTTCATAGCTAGAAAAATAGAGTGACTAATACAATAACAAGAGGACAAGTCAAAGCAACAGAAGGCAAGAGAGTTAGTTGTCAAAGTTGAAAGAACGCAAGGAGGCTCGAAGAACCTTCCCATATAGGAAATAAGTGCATACACCCCAGAAATAGTAAGAGAAGAGGTATTACCCTTGAAACCCTTGGAATACCCTCATTTGTGCAAAGTTACTATGCTAAGAGAAGATAAGAATAAGAATGGAAAGAGGAATCCATAAATTCAGATCACAGGAAAGAAGGCAAGAAAGCTTAGTAAGAAGAAAGAAAAGTTGGAAAAACAGTGGGATGTTCCAGAGAAGACTTCACAGAAGGCAGGCTTGCAGAACTTGAACCTCGTTAGAATAACAAAACAATGGAGAATGGCACTTCGCCACGGTGAAGCTATATGGTCAGCGCATCTTTGGTTTGATAGGAACATCACTGTGGATCCAACGTTGATCCACTTGATCACTGGATTGAGCATGCAGGGACCAGACCCTCACGAGTTCTACCTAGGGAAGACGTCATATCGCTCCCTAGCATAGTGAATAAAGGAATCCTATGACAATGTGGAGAAGGGGAAACTACAAGGTATCTTCCATCTAGGATGGCGCAGTGCACCTATCTTGTCAGTTGATAGCAGGCAAGCTCATCAGAAAGAACCATCCTACACAAGTCATAGGGTTCGTAGTCGACCTCGCAGGGAAGTGTGTCAAATGAATGAAAATGAATTGGGTGAGCTACCTCATCAATGAGTTAGAGAAGGACTGTCGCGAAGCATAGGACCAACTCTACGAATTTCACTTCAGTTGGTTGTCAATTCTCATTACATTTTTCACTTGGGAGATGCTGAAGGGAGCAAAATTCCTATAATTCGAGCCATCAAATCCATTGGTCGCAAGGTTTACCACCTTGTTCTATATGAGCGATATGGAGAAGTAGTGGCAATCAAATTTGGTGTTCCACGCTTACTACCTACAACTGAAGTGTGCCATTGAAGCATTTCCACGGATGACCCTGGACACTTTGCATACATATAGGCCACTAGAAAAGTTCTGTGCCAACTGACACTTCATCCACATCACCATGCGTAGGGATGAAAGTAAAGAGGAGCTTCAATCCTACTATAAATTGACAGATGAAGATATGGAGGATATAACCAAGGAATGGCTAGATGAATTCCTTGTAGCAGTGGAGGATGCAGAACTCTGTGACCCCTACATCATTAGAAGTCCTTTGGTCACCCAGACTGAGTATGATGGATAGAGAAGCGAAAAGAAAAAGAAGAAAAAGGAGGAAGTGCGGGACATAGACAGTGAGGAGAAGGACAACACATCGGAGGAAACTATGCTTAAATCACCTACAGCAGGAGGAGGAGATGAAGTAAACCAAGAGGAGGGAGGGGAAGAATACAATAAAGAAAAAGGTGAAGTGACACCACCAAAGGATCCCCTCACCATAGAAGAAGCATCGTAGAAGAGGAAGGTTTCCCCGGAGAAACCTTAAACAAGGAAGAAGGTTTGCGCCAACAAGCCTCAATCGAAGAACATACTCACTGTGGATGACATTGATCTCATCATCACAACTGTAGAAGACACTTCAGAAGACATAATGAAGAGACATGGAGAAAAGTAGGAGTCAATGTATGATAGAATAGAGAAAGAGCTTAGAGACACCCACCACGCTATCCACTTGAGCCACGCAGTTCCTACTGCGCCATCCTTAACAAAAAATATAGAATTGGGGGATCATCCCACCCAGTTGTGAAGGTTAGCAGATGCGACAGAGGCTCACCTTTTTCAATCCCCAAAAGAAAATGAGCAGGCCACAGAGGCCTTAAATAAAGAAAAGGAGGAAGTCCTAGAGAAAATTTGAGTTGCACGGCAAGAGAAAAGTGAAATTAAAGAGGAGCTCGAGTAGAAAAATGCGTAGATACAGGAAGAAAAAGATCAATTGCTCGCAAAGTAGATTGCGGTCAAAGAGGCAGTAACTAGAGAACTTCGCTCTGTGATGGCCTTGAAACAGGAGGAATCAGATTCAACTGAGATGCAAGTGGGGAAGCTCACTGAGGCCATTCAGCAGCTTCAGGAAAGAGTAGTAGAGTTATAACTTCAAGCAATGCCGAGAACTCTGCAAGAAGTGCGGGATTAGAGGGGAGAAACTGCCAAAATCACAGTAGAAAGAATCACGGCGTTGGCTTCAGAATGTAAGAAAATAAGTGACCAAAGTGCACAGACCTATGAGTGCCTCGTAGAAGATCTGGAGTTGAGGAGATTGGAAGCACAGCTCCAGGAGGCAAAGCAGCAGATGTCTATAGTGCAAGCATAGATAAAAATGCTGACTGCAGTTGAGAAGATGAAGAGATCGCAGGATCAACGCGTAGTCTAGCAGTAGGTCAATTCCATCTAGAGCATAGTTATGGAAGTGACATAGAGACTCCAGATGGTGCAGGACGAATCCTGCACACATTTTGAAGAGATCGAGGGGCAAGGATCATAGTTGGAACAGGTGGTTCCAAAAATAGAACAACGCCTGGAAGGGCCTATCACCGAGCAAGTAATTCAGGAGTTCATCGAGCAAGAGGCTCTAGCGAAGCAGCAAGTTGAGGTAGCTCAAGCTAAGCTTGGGGCCTTCGAAGCAGTATTACCCATATCAGAGTGACTCGGGATGAGTCACAGGTGAGTGTTGGGGGACTGTTGGCCCTCGACCAAGTTTCGAGGAAATGTTGGTCATGTTTGACCATTTTTGGGACTTCGACATGCTGGTCGAAGATGGAGTGCCCAGGCGAAGTGGAGATTGTGGGATCTCACCCATTTTGTGGGATTTGGGAGATTTTAGGGTTTATGTAACAGGTATGGGATGTCGGCCCATGGGTTTAACCATGCTTAGTCCTTTCTGTAATGTATAAATAAGTAGCAAGGCAATGCAAGTACAGGAGTAATTGGCTTAGTGCAAGAGTAATTGGCTTAGTGAAAGAGTTCATTGGCTTAGTGCATGACTAGAGTATGTCAAGACTTGCAGAGCTAAGTGCAAGTGATTGTAAGAGGCTTTGTGCACAGACTGTGTAAGGCTTTGTGTCATGACCTAATTTTAAGGAAGGTGGATCTGGTGCGCTATGCACAGATCACCTGTTTAGTGCAAAGTGAGATATGTGGCTCTGTGCCTGTAAGAAGATTGAAGGAAAATAATAAAGAAGAAGAAGAGTTGGTGGACGTAGCCCCACACTGGGGTGAACCACGTATATCTTGTGTCGATGTGCTTTGTGTTATGTTGTTCATGTTATTTATGTATCTATTTTCTTAAGGCTCTGTTCTTGATGTATGATAGATAGATCTATGAATTCTTAGTGCTTTATGATGTGAATGGGTGTTATATATGATCTTATGCTATGTTCTAAGAGGTTGTAAGGGTTAGATCTTGTGTTGATATGTAATTAGGGTTAATATGTGGTGTGATTAAGAATCATAACTTAATGCATGTTGTTGGCTAAGTGCTATGTTAAGTGTTGTAATGATAGATATGTGTCCCAGCTAGGTTTTAGACACCTGAGTCCTGCAACCCCCCCTGCCTCTACCTCAGGTGAGACTTCATATTCTTCGCAGGTGTTTCCAAAAGGGTCGGTAGTTAGGGCTTTGTTGGTGCATTGTTGAAGCATTGAACCCTGGGTCTGCCCCTGTGCCAACAAGGGTCGAGTCAGAGCGTTTCTAGTGTATGGAAGGTCAAGGATCATGGATCTCATGATGGGACATGGAAACCCAACATAATTTTTAACTTTGAGCACCAAACCCGATGTATGTGGGTTGTAGTGGAGAAACCTACATATATGCTTGTTGTCTAACTGATAGGGCATGCTTATGTGGAAAATTTTTATTTTTGGCTCTGGAAGGTACAAAAGGGGACTTCAAGTCTACATAGGGAAATGGAAAGGCCATCCAAGCAAGTTGCATGGGGTGAGGAAACTTTTTCTATAACAAATGCCTCCTAATGTGTGAGTTCAAAGGAGTATGTGTGATGGTCGAAATACATTATAATTCCCAAAAATGGAGTAATGGAGACTCAACTGGAAGTTCTAGTTACTCATGAGAATATTACAATCCATAATGACTTTGTACACATGGATGCCAATATGAATTACACTGCATATCCATGTGGAAATATACCAAATATTTTTTCATTTCCATGAATAGGAAATACAAAGTAGACACATTCCATAGGCTATCATAGTCACGAATAAGGCCCTTGGAATCTAGTCTCAAAATAAATCTAAAGATATTTGTATACAATGGAGTATAATATGATCTCCCATGATCACTAAAGTCATATAGGTACTGGTCTAATGAAAGAAAACAACAAAATAGGAATGTTTCTACTGAAGCTAGAGGTCTTATACACTATCTGTTGAAGGTGAAAGTATTCATCATGTGAATAGAGGATTTGATGTTGAACACAATGAGACTTCATTTGATTACCGGTCATTAAGGTATATAATTAACAAATACGAGACAACCTACTGATAATGAAAGTAGCTATCAAGGAATCAAGTACATTCTTACAAGTGTGAATAAATGTGTTGAGGTCAAACACTTGAAGAATCCATCGATCAGGAGCCATTGATGTCTTCCCAACTATCAATGGTGGGAGAACTTGACACTAATGACTGCAAGCCTCTAGGTACTCATAGGACTCTAGGAATCATTTCTAGAATAGATGAGTTGAATTTGATGGAAGGAGACCTGTTGAAAGGAGAACATTAGGGAATCTCTCATCAGTCGGCACGAGGTACAAATAAATAGCTTGATGATTAGGAAGATCTCATACACATAGGATGTTTCACAAACCAATTACCTTGTGCATCTTTCGCATGCACCAAATGCAAGAAGTGCACAAAAAATACCCTCTGAATAGCATCCAATAATGAATACTGCTAAAAAAGGTGAGAAAACCACCAATAAGGATAATGGCATCCAAGACACTGCACTAATCCCAATGTGTGAATATATTTCTTTCCATTGAACACAAGGGAAACCCCTAGTCAGTGAGTAATGAGGAGATGTCGACTTCTGGGATCAAATTTACCTACCCATAATGAAAGTAGGACCAGGGTGTGTGGTAGGAATACAACTTCATGTGACTCTGAGACACACTGAGGGTATGGCTGACATGCAAAGTCAAGAGTTATGAGAGATGGATGACATAGTCTTATAGACTTCCTTTGAACAAGAGCATGAGACATATGGATAACTCAAGAAACATAGACTTGATGATGAAACTTTGTGATGCAAGAGGCATCAATGAACTAGCCATAGGGACTAGAAGAATAACCAGTCAGAGGAGTAAACTCTAAGTAATGATCTCAACTTCATAAGGTCATGCTAAAACCAAAATTTGGATGAAAAGTGGACTCAAAAGTTTGTGCTCTGTTCAAATTCGACACGACTACTGTCGATATGAGATAATATTATTTTCCCACCCATCTTTTTTTTTTCATAGAAAAATAAATGCTATGATACAAGAGAGGAAATGAGTGTCTTGAGTAAGAAACTAGGTCCAAACAGTGGAACATACCTATGCTCAATTAAAGGAAGTGCATGCAGGGCATGGACACTCGGGGGAATGTTTCCTCTTAGGGTACAGGGTGTCAAGATACAAAGGATAAAAAAAGGCTTTGCTTGGATAGTGACGCAAATTGTTGAGGTAAGAGGCTTATAGCAAGAAAGAGGGAACCAACAATAGAATAAATACAACAATCAGGACGATGGAATGTGGTTACAACTTAACTCCAAAGAATGTCCTTTTTCATAAATTTAGTCCCCTAGTCCCGAAAAAGTATAAATAATACCAAGGAGAACTCTTCTAGCCAATGTTGACTAGAGTGTTTCGTTTTTGGAATTAGTCTAGTTGGTCTAAAAAAGGGTTAAACTTACACCAAATAGACATCCTTTCAAAGCCATTTAATGAGTGTGAAAGAGACAAATTCACTTGGAAATATTTTCTCTTTTTAGAGAGTCGGAAAAGAGCTTAACCAAGACTCAGGGGGTGAGTCCCATAGGTGAAGGTCACATTTATTGTGAGTAAGAATATGAGGTTCGAACACAAATTCATATCAAAACTATAAGGAACTCCTAGTCCTATGGAATAACTAGGGAACCCATGTTTGGTAAGCCTCTACCACTTAATAGAGACACTTCTAGTAGCAGTAAGAAGGTTATGTGTCTCTAGTAAATGGGTTCATACCAAAGGCATATGGATCATAGTCATAGGACAATGAAAGAATGAAAAATGGAGTGACAAAATATCCTATATGCTGGTGAAAGAAACTACCTTCCGAAGGCACGAACGAGTAGTATGACGCTAAAAATCGCAAATTTTTTTGGAAAAAACCACCAAAACCAACTATTTCCACTGTACTATTGGTCCATAAGGTCAAAAAATCAGCCCAAACCATATGCTGGGAGTGCTTTCGGAGCCCAAATATTATTGTGGTCGTGGATCCATCGCTGGTCGTGGATTACTTCACTATTGGTCTCTCGACAGATGGTGGGATAACTTCAAGGTTTGAATATAAATTAGAATGTCTCCATACCAGGGGTCCAAAGATGAGAAAAGGAATATATGTTTATCCGTGAACGAATCTTCATGAATAAAATCCTCATCTAGTTGAGGGAGGTCTGATATCAACTCGGCAAAAACTAGTGATTTCTTAGACTTTGCCGAAGTAAAATCGAGATCAAACTCTTGCAAAATAAAAATGGACTTATTGTATTTTTCCCATATGATACGCCTGGTAAGAACGTATTGAAATAGATTGATATTTGAAACTATGGTATTTTTGCAAAGTAATGTACAATTCTGTAATCTTTGAACTACATGTACGGTGGCCAAGGCTAACTTCTCTACGTGAGATTATTTAAGTTCAGGACTGACTAAGTTTCGACTAAGATAGTAGACAATGTTCTCATGGAGTTCATCGTCCTCCTAAACTAAAACCATACCAATCGTCCCTTTTGACGTGGAGATATAAAGAAAATAGTCCCTACTATAGTCTAGAGTCTTCAACAAAGGAACCGATACCAAGGATTTCTTAAGAGAACGAAGGATTCTCGATCTCACTCATACCATATAAACAGAGTGTCCTTATTCAAAATATGCATGAAACCCTTAGTGAAATTGGCATATTTCACTTTGAACCAACGAAAAAAGATAGCCTTCTCTTGTAAACCCTGAAGTTGTCGAATGTTGTGCGGGGGAGGTAACAGAATTATTTCCTAAACCTTCATAGGACCCACCATGATCCCATGCTCAGAGACTAAGAATCCTAAGAGATGATCGGACCTAATGTAGAAGATGCACTTGTGAGGGTTCAAATGGATGTGATAGTAATGGAATCTGTCAAATACTAATCGAAGGTGAGTGGATTTGTCTACTCTCTTGCGAGAGTGAGTAGCGAGATCGTCGAGGTAAGCTTCGACAATATGTTTGAGATCATGAACATTAAAGTTCATGGTGTGTTGGAAGGTTGATCTAGTGTTTTTAGGGACAAAAGACATTTTTCGGTATGAAAAATTACCCCAAGTAAAAATAAATGATGTCTTATGTTGATCCTCGAGTTTGATTTGAATTTGATTATATCTTGAAAATTCTTCCATAAAAGAAAAACTCGCTTCTCGCGCACTCATAAAGAATCTATTCAATGAAAGGATTCAGGAAGTTGTCTTTAGGACAATCCTGATTCAGGTCTCAAAAATCCATACATAAGCAAATGGTTCTTTGTTTCTTATTCAGAGGAACAGGGTTGGACAACCATTCAGTCAAGGGAACCGAGTAGATGAAACCAACATTAAGTAGCTTCTCTACCTCTACCTTAATAGCAGGGGCCTTCCTAGGATTAACATCTCTAAGATGTTGTCAAACAGGTCTATCATCTGGATAAGTCTTGATCTCATTTTCAACAATGTTGGGGTCGATCCATGGAATCTCTTCGTACGAACAAGCGAATACATCAAAAAATTCTTTGAAGAGATCAGTTTAGATCTGAATTTCTTCAAGAGAACATTCCACACTGATCTATATGTTCTCAATTTTTCCAGGAACTCGAGAGATGTTGATCATGATGGTAGGAGAAATATTTGTCATGTTTCCTTCAGTGTAAACACCATGCGTATCTATCAGAACCACAACATGACCGACCATATCACTCAAGGTAGATCTAAAGTCATCATTTTCGATCCTAACAAGTTCTGGGAGGAAATAGGAGCAATGATGCATATTGTCCCAAGGCCTATAGGGACTATTTGTGGCCTCTAAGATGGCTTCATTTGAAGGTAAAGTATCATTGAGGAAATCCTGCGAAAAATATTATTGGGTGGCCCATACATGCTCTATAATGGGATCCTCCTCGTCCGTCTACGAGGAGAAAGGATCCAGGTCAGAAGTAGTGTTAATAATAGCCTGATATGCAACCTTTTCCGCTGACAGTGGAATTTCCATCCCAATGTGTGACTGACCTTCATGTGACGTAGTCGGGGAAGGTAGGGTCCAAGGGTCATTGAAATACAAAGTACGAAAAGGAACAGACCTCATCGACGATGAATACCTACTGGAAATGGCATGAATGTAATCGATTGGTGCCATGAAATCAAAGCTACCTGTGAAAGAGGAATACATTTTGACACCAACATCCTCGGGTTCCTGCCGAGAATTGTTGATCACTAGGTTCAAAGGTACAACTGATGCATTAGGACTAGCATGCACAAAGTAAAATTGATCAATTGTCACTATTTTTCCTTCATGAGGAAAAAATAAAGTGCAAAAAATAGATGACATGACCACGGCCATGGAATAAGTCCAATTACTCCCTAGTGGTAGATTATAGTCAAGGGTTGCATCAACCACCTCAACATCAACCTCCACTGTCTTTCCACCTAAATGGACTGAAAAAGCAGGAAGAATTTTGTGGGGTCGAAAAGAAATTCCATCAAATGTGGACAACATAGTCATAGATTGGGATAGAGTCGGAGAGCTAATGGATTTCCAACAAGTTAGGGACATCATGCATGTTTCAACACCTTCATCAATTACAGTGCGCTTGATGGTAAATTTCTTGTAATCCACATGGATTTGAAAGGCCACATGGTAAGGCAAGCAAGGCTTAACATCTGCGATGTCAAACTAAATAACCTTCGAGCCACACGGGTCTAGATCTCCTAAATAAGATAACAAGGCATTCCTCTATGAAGGAAACGTCTTGAGCACCTCCAAAGCTGACATCTCACAAGGAGTTTGACCCAGATCTTCGACAATCTAATAGTTATGGGAAGCTCTGGCATTAGGATTGTGGGAAGAGTGTTTCAATAATTCTTTCAGAATACAAGGTAGAGGCTCTAACTTTTCGATCCATAAGGGTGTTTCCGGAAGAGGGGGAGACTTTAGACCTGTAACAGTGTGTGAAGAACCATAATCATGAGATAAAGTGGCTACATAAATCTAATATTTTACCATATTACCACATAGACGACCAACTTCATGTGTCAAGGGGTTTTGACTCCCGCTCGATGCATTTGTGGTGTTGGAGGACCCCGAAGCCATGTGTTGATTATGCAGAAACGGATTGGTTAGCAAAGCGGGTGGTTGTGATAAGAACTCAAAGATTCCTCGATTTTGGGGCAGAGGTGGGTAAGGTGATCATCTTTACAAAGTTTACAAGGAAACTTCAGCTTTCATTTTTCTTTCTTTCCCTCACCAGCATTGTGATTCGATCTATCATTTTTAGTATCGTCCTTGGCTTTGTTATTATTTTTCCCACCCTTATGATTATTACCCCGGCCTTTCTTTCTATTATCTCTTGGTTTTTGGTTACCATTTGGGTTAGCCAACGACTGTATAGAATGCACATCTGTCGAGTGAGTGGGAGTGGAGGACGAAGCCAAATCTTATCCTGCTGCAGGTTGGCTTAGAGACAAATCCTTCAATGGGTTCGTCACCAAGTCTGTAGACTTAGCATTTGTAGAGCCTATGATGCCATTGGCATGAGGCCCAGGATTTTATCTAGGGTCATAATTTTATCGTGGTGCATCAGGAATAATTTCATACAACATCCCATACTGATCATATATGAGGTCCAGTTGTTGGGCTTTGAAAATAGCTTCTTCCTTAGATGTTACTCCAGATGTAGAAACATCCTTCGAAATATAAGGCAATAAATACTTAAGGAACCACTCCAACAAAAACTCTGGAGGAATGTAGGATTTAATCAACCTCTTTCATCTATTCCACTCTTGGATATGGTCTAAGATATGCATGGCCTTGCCTTGGTGGAAGGCTGACAAAATTTCTTTGTCGACATCATAACGAAACGACAACTGGAAGTGGTTGAGAAAGAACAAAATAATATGATTAAAGTTTCTATATGTTCTCCTTGGTAGCTCAATGTACCATTTTGTGGAAACCCCCATGAGGGTGTGTTCAAATAGTCTCAAATGAATAGAATCATCATTAAGAGAATTAGATGTTCACAACAAATGAAAAGTAGTAACATGATCACCTGGATCCTTGCCAGTATTTCCCTCAAATTTTGGAATGTCTGAAGGAAGATTGGTGGGGACGGGGGACCATGATGTATCATGATGTAGCGGGTCATTCATTAATCTTGAAAAATTTGACAGGTTAAGTGTGGCCAAAAAATGATGTTGTGGTTGCGGCGTCTGCGCCCATGCTCCCAGGAAATATTGGTGTTGAGGAATTGAAGACCATCCAAGTTTTTCGTATATACCATGGCCCTGTTCGGTAGGGTAATATCGTCTTCCAAATTGATTCATAAGAGGTTTTATGGGATCCATACCTACAGGGGAGACATACTAAGGGTTATAAACATTGCCCCCAGTTGGAGGAGCTTCAGGATGGGGGTTTCCCATAGTGTGAAACTGACTCCCTCTGGGTGGAACTCCAGAGCAAAGAGGTGGATTTGTCATAAAAAAGGTGTTTGTCGAAAGCAACATGGAGGAAGAAGGGGAAAACTATGGAATATATAAAGTATCTTGTCTTTCTGGTTGAGTACTCCATCCAGGAGAATTGAGACTAGGATTAGACCCAGAAGGAAAAGGAGGTTGGCCTCCTATCGTAGGATTGGTTTGGGGAATATGACCTCCACCAAATGAGAGAGGATTATGCAGAGGATCCATGCCCCTAGGTAGAAAAATAGGATTTTCATTAGTCGTTAGAATGGAGGATGAAAGTTGCAACATCATATTGGGCATACCAAATGAAAAAGGGTTAGAGACCAAAGGTATGGACTGAGAATTACATCCTGGCATACCAAAAAGAGACCCAAAAGGGTTCGTTTCTATGGGTCGAGTAGAAACCATAGGTTGGGTAGGAGTAAGGACAGGAACCTCCGACACTACAATTGTCACAGCTAAAGGAGACAAAGGAATCCCACTAACCACACAAGATATAGGAGTTGAGGGACTCCCCGTGTCATTCAAACTCAACTCAGTACCCATAACTAGATAATCACAAGCCTGATAGGTAGAGATATATGTATCGTGTCTATTAACTTTACACCTTTTAGAAGACAACTTTGGTAAAGACTCAAAATGTGGTGGTAACTTCAACAAATGACGAGACCTGCGAGGAGGATGGTCTTTCTCCATGATGACTCAAGACTTGATATGTGAAACCAAATCCTAAGGCCAACTAACAATCAGAGAGAACACCAAAATAAAGAAAAAAGGCCAAATGCACACAAGCAAGATATAGTAGTTGAAAAGGGGCCTCCCTCACTAGAGTAGGTATGCCTCACCCAAGAGGGGTCTGAGACTCCCTTAAAAATATTGGAGGTATCATAGTTAGTTATAAGGTCCCTCGTGGGATTAATAATCTAGTCAATCAGATCCCCCCGGAGAGGTAATCCTCCATAAAGATTGTTTTTTTTCCGAACCTTATCTGACTCAGAGCCACCAGATATAACCAATGCATAGAAGAATAGTCGTAATCCTGGTCCACTATATAGGTAGGGTAACAAAGCTCATATTGAAAGAATCGCTTCTCATAGAGGTAAAGGTACTAGAAAGACCCCCATATATGAATCAAACCACAGAAATATCTTTGACGCTAAGAAGGTATTACAGGGATATCTATACAACTAAATTTGTACAACCTTGTGCTTAACTCTGGTGTGAGTGGAGCCTCCTAATGTCACTAATTACACAATGGGTTTCAACACTCCCCGGCGAGACACATATGTTTAGTTTAATAGTCTTGGAGAAGTTTACTCACAAAATTCTATTCCAAGGCCCTATGTCCTATGCTTGTTTGTGTACCTTGAGAAATAAAATCATTTGTAATCAATTTTAGTTAATCAATGTTACTTTTAATGGCTCTTATTACTCAAGAGGTGTGGTCGTGAAACTGATGATATTATGACTCATCATATCCAAGAAATGATTATAAAAAATA
>SNQJ01S0083543.1:10243-24856 GCA_010110895.2 Picea sitchensis | reverse complement strand
TTTCTAGAGATTACTAGGTTGTCTACGTAGAATGAATTTGATTTCTAAATCGCCATGTAATGCAATGAAGTTTCTGGTTTAGCATATAGTTCAATATTTTTAGGAGTAGGTTGAGTTGTTTATATTTTTCCTAAGTTGGGAGGATATGGATCCAACGAAGTGAATTTGCATAGTGGAAGAATATCCAAATTCAGGAGTTTAACACAGGAGCAATGCGAAGGAGAGTCGGATATCCATATACATATGGATCTGGGAGTTTAACAAAGGAGAGGAGTGAGGAAGAGATAGATAGTTGGATACGTCCGGATGTGGGAGTTTAGAAAAGAAGCAACAAAAAGGAGAAGACAGATATCTAGATACATCTGGATCCAAACATTTAATAAAATTTTCAACTTGTATTGCTTCAATCATCTGTATTTTTGGATGTGCATAGTTCTGCCAGCAATGTTCCATCACTTATGTGCTCTGAAAACTGAGATCCAGATCTGAGTCTTTGTTAAATCAATTGAAAATGGTTTTCCAGATCTCTGATAGCTAGATGTTTGGGGTGTCCACGACAACGTTCCATTCTAAAGACTGCATAAATATTGCTACCTACCATTAACTCAAATTTGGGGTTTCCATAATGTTGAAATCCCACATTTAGGGCTTACGAGGAACACATTCGCATAATTCTTGAAGACATATTTTGAACAGTGTGGTTTTGTTGAAGGAAATTCATTTGAAGAGATCATGTCTAATGTCCACGCTATCAGTTTGGTATCATATTGCAACAAACAAAGTTTTCTTAATAGGAAAAGACATAAAGGAAGTTGAGAGATGGAATTTAGCGCCAAAGGCAGAGGAAGAGCAGGTCGAGGAAGACCACTTATGAATGCATCACTGCTTGAGGAGATGAGGAAGATTCAAACATGGTTGGAGATGATGGAGGTTGCAAAATGAAGAGACATTGACACAGGAGATGTCATTGGCAAAGAAGAGGAATCTCAAGAAGAAGAGGGCCATTATTCTTTACCTTTTGCCCCCCGATTTCAATATCAAAGATAATGATTCTTGGAATATTGGTTGAAATGGGAGCATTCCCTATATATGTAATAACACTAATGCTGAAAATGCAGTTTTTCCAGTTTACTTAATGAAATAATACGTTATACACGTAATAACACTAGATTAAGTGTGAGTCGAATGCTGAAAACGTTATTCCAGTCATTATTTATACATGTAATTACGCTTTAGCAGACAATGCTGCTATGTAACTAACACATCATATCACGTATTTGGTTTCATAGCTTACTACTTACTACTATCAATGGAATCACCTTCTCTTACAATCAGTAACACTTATGAATACACAGCCTATATGATGGTTACACTTGGAACATGAGCTATCCCCTATTATTCCATATTCATACGCTATTAGAAAGCATAATCAATGGTGTTAATGGTTTGAGTCTTAAGTATGGACCACTAATCTAAGATGAGCAATCGTATCTATGTACTATGTTACCCATTGTATTGTAGGTAGCATTATCGATGTCTCTTACTCACCAAGGTTCTACGATCTATCTCATACTACTACTTGGTCAATCGTCAATGGTGATTATGGAATATACTATAACCTTGTTAGATTCCATGAGAGTTATGGACTTACTTCATCCACTAGTGCCCTAATTTCCGTAATTGGATGCTCTATGTTTATGATGACTGATAAGGAATAAGGATACATTAAGAGCGTACACATTCAAAATGGCACTTATAAGAGAATAGCCCAGCTTTCTTCATATACCTTTTTCGAGTAGTGGACAGAACTTAAGACTCAGACTATACATGGAAATCAAAGGTACAGTATGTGTTATATTACTAAGAGAAGCTCAATGGTGTTCGATCTCATCTCAGCACTACTCATTCAACTCTATTACTAACCTTTAACCTATGCTATTAGTATTGTTCTTGATTTGAGTGTAAAGTCTATGCCACTAAGCTCTAAGATTAGCTTGATCTCCATTGTTATCTTCTCTTTGATATTATTACATAGTAACCATGTATCGTAATAAGTATATCGCTATCCTTTATTCCCATAGGTCAAGAGGATACCTCCTACTTTTACTCGGTCATGGTGTATATTTAATAATATATAAATTGATATTAGAGCTAAACCTCCAAAATGTTACCCAAGTCGTAAAGAGAAACTTAGCATGCTATGGAAGATATCTAGTTATATGGATAATTTCATTTTTACTACCTACAACAATCTAGCTTAGTATAGTATTCTTTCATTATTAGTCTAGTTAAGCTAAGACTTGTGAACAAATCACTCTTCATATTAAATAGGAATAAGTATTATAGATACAATAGTTTCAACCCTTACATAAGCATCATTAATGATAGTTTCATTACTATGGATAACACGTAATCGATAAGGATCAATGGATCTCACTCACTCTAAGCTGATTGGATGACTAACCCTTTGCTTGAACAGTGTAATTTTTCGGTATAATGAAGATAAGTTACATAGATGATGTACTAGTAGTTGAACAAGATACACTGGTATAGGTACTTTGCATATCCGTATTCATTACTCTCTTTGTTATGGAAAGTAAGCAGTACTAACACCTTAAGCTTACTCTAATGGCAAGGTTTCAAGCACGTCTCTAGTTTATACAAAGAACATGTGATATCCCTATATGGGTTTCATTTTGGAGATTAGAGTCCAACACCTGTTTGATATCTGTATTGCTTGGTTGTCATTAGCACCTGTATTAGATTCAAGTGAATACAACTTCTCGTAATGATTGATTACTATGAATACCAGTACTATCTCTTAATAATCACCATACTTATCCTTTCCATTACCTGTAGTTAAGCACACTATTGTTACTAGTTTATACAGAACATTGACTCTCTACATGATACTACTATGATTACCATTGTCATTAACCCTATTGTATTTCCATAATGTGTATACTTAACCCAAGCATTACTACTAATAGCTCTTGTATTACCATATCATATGACCTGTCTAAAGCAGAGATACACTATTCTCATAAAAAAGAAAGCTCATTACTCTTAGATAGAGTGGTTATGTTTAACAAAGCGTATCACTAGTATTACTTGCCGTAATTGAAATCAATCATATTAGATACGTCTTATTCATAGTAACCAAGCAGAGGGTGATGTTACTTAACACTGTATTGATAGGTGTTTACTGTATCTGCATATTCAACATACTCCTTATTATACATGTAACTGATTACTGTAATTACCGCACTATATTTTCGTAATTAGTCATAGCTTTTATGTATCTTAGCACCACCACTTATAACTATAATGCCTAAGCTCCAAGCTATTTCACTTAACGTAAAGGCAATACATAAGCATGATTCGACATATGATGTCTTACCAATTCCATTGCCTAATCTAGTCATAAAATCAAGAGCATAATGATTCCAAGTGTTTCTCTAATCAAACTAACTCGATACAATAAGCTCTTTAACTATCACAATCCTATCATGTAAGCTGCTTCTATACACTATCTAACTTTACCTATACTTTATAAAGCAGTTCTATGAGTGTGTTCATACTAGTTAAGAGTATGGTAGTCTCCATATTCAATGAAGTGTGATAATAGTAAGCTTGTAACTATCAAGCGCTCTAACCCTAATCAAGCTATGGGAATACTAGCCTATGTGTTACATATTGAATAACCATTATAAGCTTCTTTGTAATCAAATGAATAGTGATTAAGTATCCCTATTCTATCCCTATAAGCTCCATGTTAGTTAAAACAATGGTGTTTATAGTATTATCCATAATCATAACACTAGTAATAAGCGTAATGAGTAAGCATGTTGTATACACTTTATACTAATACATGTTTGTATGATGTATACAGTGTAGTTGTAACTATAGTAATGATGGAACTAGTATTTCTAATTAAGGGAATATCTATACACTAGTTCCATCATTACTATAGTTACAACTACACTGTATACATTATAAGCTCTAATGTGAATACTATGGAAGCTTAGTTTTATGTGAGCAGAGTAATGGTAATAAGACTGGTGTAAGTGATTACCATTAAGTACTGGTTTACTACCTGTTTGTATGATGTATACAGTGTAGTTGTAACTATAGTAATGATGGAACTAGTATTTCTAATTAAGGGAATATCTATACACTAGTTCCATCATTACTATAGTTACAACTACACTGTATACATCATAAGCTCTAATGTGAATACTATGGAAGCTTAGTTTTATGTGAGCATAGTAATGGTAATAAGACTGGTGTAAGTGATTACCATTAAGTACTGGTTTACTACCTGTTTGTATGATGTATACAGTGTAGTTGTAACTATAGTAATGATGGAACTAGTATTTCTAATTAAGGGAATATCTATACACTAGTTCCATCATTACTATAGTTACAACTACACTGTATACATCATAAGATCTAATGTGAATACTATGGAAGCTTAGTTTTATGTGAGCAGAGTAATGGTAATAAGACTGGTGTAAGTGATTACCATTAAGTACTGGTTTACTTATTGCTATCCTTATATGTAATGCCAGATTACAAGTTACATTACTATTACTGTAAGTGACCACAGTGGCTATTTTATGTTAATATTCAAAAACATTGCTTATAACATGCTTGTGTACAGAATACGAAAGCTCAAGCTAACCTGGAATACAGTAAACTAAGCACAATGTAGTTCTGGAAACATGATTAGCTTCTACACAATGATAATAAACACTATTACTGCTACTAACACGACATGGTATATAGTAATATAAATGAATATGTCATGTAGAGTCTGAGTAGAAGGTATGAGCCGCTAAGATTTAGTCTAAACACTATGAGAGTATGGCTTATATTATGGAACTACCATAAAACCGTATCGTAATAAGTCCAATCGATTCCCCTTACCTCATATATTCCATATATATTGTATAGTGAATCTAGCCCTTTTACTCGAGGTTGTCTCTATTATAGTAGTAATACCATACACTAAGTTAGATTTAGGTACTACTAAGCTATGCCTAATTTTCCTAATTGAGTACTGTATTTGATGGTGACTATGAATATAGGAACATAAGCAAATGAACAGTGCACAAATTACAAATGGCAGTAGTAATAGAATAGCCATAATAGCTTCAATATATATACTTAGAAATAGTGGTTCGTGATAGAAGCTCAAACCAAACACTATACATAGTAGAGTTGAAACACAATGCTTGCTTCTAACATCCTTATGTACTATATACGAAAGCTCAAGTAGTATCAATAGGGCATATCCAGCTTAGTTACACTTACTCTATTACAATGATTCCAGCTACATCTTTCTTCATAATATCTAACGTGTTAAGTATCACTATTCAAACTATGTGCATTACTTCTACCCTTGTTATGTTAAGCTCTGATTCCGCCATTAGTGTGATGTCATATATCTCATAAGTTGAACTAATAGCCTTGTATAACTAATAAGAGTAGAGATTAGATATAATAACCATCTTAATTAGGGAGATAACGATATGGGAATCATAACATAAGCTAGAAACATATAATGTATTACAACTATAAGGGTGACTAGAACAAAGGGATCAATACTAGTTATACTGGGTCTGATTATTAGGGATATAAGCTAAGAGTAATGTAAAAATACAAGGATATCAGAGTTATACAAGTATTGTGTTTCAATACTTATTGTACTCGTTAAAAGCAACTTTCATGAGGAAGAAGGAGTTGAAGAAAGATTGGTCAAAAAAATAATGGGAGTTATCTCTAGACCAAAGATGGAAGTGCCTATGTATGAGGGAAATTTGAATGTTGACGAGTTGATTGACTGGATTATCCTTGTGGACAAATATTTTGAATATGAGAATGTGAATGGAGATGAGAAGGTGAAGTTTGTTTTCACTAAGTTGAAAGGTCGTGCATCACTTTGGTGGGATGGAATACAACCTAAGTGGAAGAACAAAGGAAAATAAAATATCAACAGTTGGGATCGAATGGTTGCAAAGTTGAAAGGTAATTTTATGCCTAAGGATTACTAGCTTAATATTTTTTAGACAATTGCAGAATATTAAACAAACAGAAATGTTAGTTAAAGAATACATAGAAGAATTTTGTAGGATAAACATTAGAGTTGGTTGTTGGAAATTTGATTGTCATTGATGTCAACTTTAGAGGAAGTCTAGAAGCCTCTAGAAGTAATGGGTATAATTGAAGAAGTCTCCAAAGTGGTTGCCTTATGGCATAGCTTTAAGCATGGTCCTCATAGAAAGATGCTTTGAAGAAGTCTACAAGAAACCCAGAGGTGTGGTCATGAGGCCTGAAATTGACTGAGGAAAATGTGGTTGAAGAACATTACAATTACATACAAAATCCTCATAGATGGATAGTCCTTGTCATGTCGTTTCCTATAGTAGGTGGTACGTCACGTAGTTCCTCATGGTTGGGGAGTTATGAGGTCATGAAGTTGGAAGCCCAGAAGAATGGTTAAGAATCCCCTAAACTCTTGCAACAAAAATTTACAAGTCATTAACTAAAGGGTAAAATGGTTATAACAAGAAGGTAAAGGTCGACCCTAAAGTGAAGAAAATAAGTCACTTGGAAAAGTATAAATACACCTCAATAAGACTCTCATCTTTACACACAAGTTCAAATGATTATCTATCTTTCAATTGATATTTTGTCAAACCCTTTCATAGTGTATATGAGGAAGAGAATATGAGGAATAAAGGAGTGAAAAAGTATTGGAGTTGCAGAGAAGGAAGGGTTTTAGAAAACCCTAATTTATCCAACCCCCACGGGTCATGCTACTAGTGTCCCATGAGGCCCCCCATGGGTTGTTTAGTCTCTGTCACGTGAGGCCCCACGTGATAACTAACATTTTTCCAGGGAGGCTAAGACAATTTTGAAGAAGGATGCTTGGTTCATATTGTAGCAAGGTATGATGATACACCATGTTATAGTAATATTTGTCTCACCATTGTTATCTTGCATAGAGGTCATTTTTCCATTTCCCTATGCAGAATTGTCATCCATTTTTAATCAATCTACAGCCAAAAATATACATTTTTCCACATATACGCTCCCCATCAACTATGAAAGATACGTATATGCTGGCTGCTCCACTACAACCCGTGTACATTGGGATTTGTGCCAGAAAATACAAAAATGAGGTCGGATTTCCATG
Source organism: Picea sitchensis (assembly GCA_010110895.2). Taxonomy (NCBI): domain Eukaryota; kingdom Viridiplantae; phylum Streptophyta; class Pinopsida; order Pinales; family Pinaceae; genus Picea; species Picea sitchensis. The sequence goes on along the minus strand of SNQJ01S0083543.1, from coordinate 17,655 downwards.
TCACGACAGAAGATTTCTAATCCTTGGCCTTCCACATACTGGAAACATTCTGACTCGGTCCTTCAGTTGCATTCTGAAGGCTATAAAAGCACAATTTCGAGCTATGGAAAAAAATGAGAAAGCATTCAACTTTGAGAGCAAAGTTACTCTGGAGAAATTACTTCATATTGAGTCTGCATCCCTTTGTCTCTCAAGTCTGAACTCAGTGTTCAGCCCCCAAGCTCTTTCCCTATTGTTGAGAAAACCTCATTGACTCTCTCTTATGAGCTTGCCTTTGGTGGAGGATTGAAGTGGTGGAGGCCCAGTTGAAAGGAACTTGGTTTATTGGTTTCGAATCGTGCTGACACAGAAGTCTGTAATGTTGTCACTTCTGTTGATCAATTATTAATAGAAATACTCCTTTCCCATCCTATTGGTATGTTTCAAATGTATGATTATTATCCATGGGCATGTTTGTAATTTTTATTGATGGATTATGCTATCTAATGTGCTAACCCCTTTATATCATCACTATATACTTGCTTTTCTCATTTGTTAAGAACTTATTGCAGGTATAAAGATTTGGGTCGAAGTGCCCAATGGTGGAACATCATCAAACGTTGGATCAAGGTAGGCCTCTTTCTTATCTTGCACATTAATTCATATAGAATATGTTGGAATTGAGTTGATTTTTGTAGTCATACCTGTCTATTGTGGTTTACCCTTGGCCATAGAGGGTTTTTCCCTCGTAACAGAAATGGCGACTCCACTGGGGAGACATCTTCCTTCTAAGGGTTGAAGTACTTTTTCTTCATGCATTTCTCTTTTTCCTTTGTGTTTCTTGTCGTATCACTGCTTAACAGATTTTGTTCACTCCGGGTCTAAGTTTTCAGCCTTCTTGCCTTTTTCTATCCTTGTTTTAAAGAATATACACTCCTTTTGCCTAGACAGTCATGTATACCCACTTGTTGTCTCACTGCAGGATGCATATATACACCATGTTCTCTTGAACAGTCGCGTATACCACTTCCCTTTGCTTGTTTGCTTGGTTTAGTGATTGTTGGGTGAGTTTTGAGGATTGTCGAGCCTTGTTAGGCCTCTGTAGTGCCTATTGAGTTTCTCTAGGTTTACAAGAAACCTGTTGGGAGTTGAATTTTTGGGTGTAGTCTTTCTCTTTGTTTTTCATCCTTGTTGTCCTTGAACCCTGGGTTGTTTTCTTGGCTGCTTGGTATTCTGCTTGAGTTATTTCATTTATACACAGTAGAATTTATATATCAGGTTTCTTTACAGTCCATGCATCTTCTCTTTAATATATTGAAAATACAAAACAAATAGGAATTTTGTATTGGTTAACATTTTTGTCCTTGAGCCTTTATCATTAGCTTAGTTCATTTAGTGAAAGATTGCATTTTACTTCTGAATTGCAGAGTTGAAATTGAAAATTGCACTTCTTTTATTAGCATATCATTCATTGAAAAGTTAAAGATAGACTTTGCATTATATTCATATTCATTTTCTGGCAGAGTCATAACATCATGAGTTTCGCTTCCATACCCTTTTGAGTAACCACAACTAATAAAATTTACACTTTAAACTAAAATTGATTAGTCAAGATTTTATTTTTTAGGGTGCACAAACTAGTCTAGGATTTAGTGCCCTGGAATAGGATTTTGCGAGTAAATTTTTCCAAGGCAATTAAATCAACATATGTGTCTGAGACAGGGAGTTGAGAAGTCCATTGTATAATTGGTAATATTAGAAGGCTCCACTCACACCGGAGTTAATCACGAGGTCGCGTGAATTTAGTTGAATGGATAACCCCTGGATACTCACCTAGCGTCAGAGATATTTCTGTGGATTTATTCGTATTTGGGGATCTTTCTAGTACCCATACCTCTGTGAGAGGTGGGGATTTCAAGGTTTTGGGATTTTATACCCTGCCCATACGGTGATTTGGACTTACGAATGCTTGCATGTGCATCGATTATACAGTGGTTTATTAGTTTCTTGACTTAGGTATCTCATAGGTTACTTGCAGGGGTTATTCTTCTTGTACCCTCGGTCAGATAGGGGTCGTACAAAACACAACCTTTATGGAGGATTACCTCTCTGGGGGGATCTGAACGACTGGTTGTTAAGCCCACGAGGGCCCCTATAATTGATTATGTTACCTCCAAACTTTAGCAGGGAGTCTCAGGTCCCTCTTGGACGAGACATACCTTCTTTAGCGAGGGAGGCCACTCAACCACTTTATCCCATTTGGATGCATATTGTTCGTTTGACTTTTTGGTATGCTCTTTGACTACTAGTTTACCTTAGGAGTATATTTTGGGTTTCATCAGTATGGACAATGGAGTTTCTTTTTCTCCCTCATTCATTGTTACCCACTCCATGATTCCTACTCATTTCATGGGGATGGACCCTTCCGCCTTTTACAATGGTATGTAGAACTACAACACTCAGTCCACACCTTGGGTCCCTAGTCATTTTTCTGTTGATATGACTTCCCTCATGAAATCCTATCCCAGACCCACATACATAAATACTAACCTTGGATCCGGGGGAACCATGGCTCCGATGCCTACTTCGTCGTTTGATATGAGTCGCACCCCCATGGGAGGTTGGAACCTTCCACTTTATGGATCCAACTCTAGCTATGGTCCTTCAGGATCCAGTACTCAGATGGGTGTTTATCCCACTTATTACACCCCTCCCATGTATCTTTCATTCGCCATGACAGTTCCTTTGAACACTTTTTCCATGACAAGTCCTCAAGTACCCCCAGGTCTTTCATATGGGGAGAATCAATTTTACGGTTCGAGCTACCCTGTTTATGGGACCCCTTAACAAGGGGGAAAAACATATCATCACTCAAATAATCCTTATCCTACCTCATCATCTTCACAGACCTCAATGATGATGCCCGTCCAAACCTCTTCGGACCATTTTGGTGTGAACCAACACTTTTCTGGGCTGGGGCAGGGGGTACACCAAGATCCTTCCTGGATGGAAATTTTTTAGAATCAATCTTTACCCGGACCTTGGAATCAAATGCCACAATCTACTACCAGCCCAGTCACTGTCAGTCATACTGGTGCTGCATCACCAACCTCTGTCAGGCATGTCGGAGATGGGTTGACTTTTTCTACAAACTATTTCGACAACTTGCCCCCAACCTCTACTAATTACGTTGGGGGCACCATTCTTTTTACCCCAAATCATAGCCGTATCACATTCCCACCTCTATTCATCATGCAGAAAATGACTCTCTTTCCCCTGCTAGTTACATCGAGAAGCCTAGACGTCTCAGACGTAAACCTAAATTCCTTTGCATGACTTGTGAAGGAAGTTACCTTACTCATTTGTGCCCAATTATTGTCGGGATACCAGAAGCGTGGGGCTCACCCAAGAGCCTTTCGAAGTTTGAGGCCTCCATGGTTTCTCCTCACACCGCTTCTTCTTTGATTGTCTCGATGGTTCCATCAGCGTAATCTTCTCCCAACCCCACCCCCTTTGTCGAGGGGGAGGCATCTCTTGCCCCCGTTAATATGCATCCTCTTCAACCTATAATTGAAGAAGTGGCCACACCAGTGCAATCTCTGGTCAACCCTACTCTCCCTGAAGAGAATGCTGCACCTTTAAGTCATGTCATCAACATTTCAAATCCTCCCCCTTCTGAACGAGAGAGATTTATATACTTTCACAGAACGTTCTTCCTCCAAGTCTTGACGAAGTTCCCTTTGATTGGAAGGATATAATGGGTCATCCCATTCCCCCACCTATGTCTTTTCCATTAGGAGACATTATATGAACCATCACGAAGACTGTATCCTCCGTTTACACTTACTCCTCCTCGACTTGGAGAGCCTTGGGTTTTCCCAATATTTTGTCAGCTATCCGTGAGATACTAACCTTCCGCAGAAGACCGATATGGGAGCATTGTCCTCCCCCTTTACATGTTGATTAAGAGACAAAAACGAGTCTTAATTAAGCTCTTTTCCGAATCGTCTAAAAAAATTAAAAGATTGTCGAGTGATTTGTCCCTTTCACACTCGTTAAAATTGGATTTGAAAGGTCATGAGTCAAAAATAGAAAAGATTGCCGAGTGAACTTGTCTCTTTCACACATAAATTGGATTTGAAAAGATGCCTATTTGGCACAAGTTTACCCCTTTTTCACACCAAGTAGACTAAAAGACATAAAAAAGGACATTTTTTGGCATTAATTTGTGATTGCATCTGATGCCCTTGCTTGCAGTATTGAGCCTTTAGCCAGTTCTCACTTTGCGTTATACATCGTTGCCTAAGTAGTTTTTGCATCCTCAACCAAGAAGAGCCTTGTTTATATCCTTCACAATTTGACACCCTATACCCTGGAGGGAACATCACCCCGAGTGTCCATATCCCACATGCATTCCCCTGCATTGAGCATAGGTACGTTCCATTGCTGGAACTAGTTTTTCTTACTTGCGACACTCGTTCCCTCCTCTGTATCATAGCATTCATTTGTTATGAAAAAAAAAAAATACGGGCGAGAAGGGAGTACTATATTGTAATTGGCAGTAGTCGTGTCGCCTTTGAATATAGAACAAAATTATTGAGTCCTTACGTCATCATAATTTTGGGTTTAGCATGGACTTAGGAAGCTGATCTAGTTACAGAGTTTTCTCTACCAACTGGTTACTCTTCCAGTCCCTATAGAGAACATTATTAATGCTTCCTGCATCTAATAGTCACATCTTTGAGTCTATACTGCCGAAGTCCACCATATGTCTCATGCTCTTGTTCAAAGGAAGTCTATCAACCTGTTTCAGCCAATCCTCAGAAATCTTGACTTTGCATGTCATCCATACCCTCAATTTGTCTCATAATCACATGATACTATGGTCTTATCATGCCCCCTCACCCTACTTTCATCATTGGTAGGTCACCTTGAACCCAACAATCAACACTTCATCATTGGTCGTTGATAGGGTGGTTTCCCTTGTGTTCGACGACAAGACATCTATTCACACATTGGGATTCATACAGTGTCTTGGTTTCCATTATCCTTATTGGTGGTTTCCTCGCCTTTGTCAGCAGTTTTCATCATTGGTTTCTATTCAGAGGGTCTTTTTCGTGTACCACTTGCATTTGGCACACGTAAAATACGCACAGGGTCGTTGGTTTGTGAACATGTTCTTCGTTTGATCTCCACCAAATCATGAAGCTCCTGATTTGTTCCTCGTGCTGACTGATGAGATATTCCTTAATTCTCTCCTTTCAATGGGTCTCTTTCGATCAACTTCATCTCATTTATTCTGGATATGGGACCTAGAGTTTCGTGAGTGCCTTTCATCCAGATTATTTTTGGAACAAAATGAGAGTGGAGATATAACACATAAATATTTAGAGATATTGAAAGAGAGACAACAATATAATGAACATATAGAGGAAATAAACAAGAGTCACAAATATACAGTAATACACAATTTTTTTTAATGAAATAAATGTACAGAGACTGCAAAAATACAGAGTGAAAGACTCGCTAGAATGGTGGCAATTTATCTCTGAGAAGAGATGTGACAACTACTCGCATTCATAAGAAGATGATTCTTACAATGAGGCTCTAAGGGAATTTTTAACATCAGTAAAATCCAAAACCCTAACCTTGAAAGACGAAAATTCAAAAGGTTTGTGGGCCCCAATGGGGGTAGTTGATACGTCAACTTCCCAGGGGTGTAACATTTGCATACGATCTCTGTTTGGGGGACTCGATAGCTTGTTGGAAATATATATCCGAGTACTACAACTTTTGGGTGAGCAACATTGATCTCATATTGATCTACGATCCATGTTGCTCCCCATTTTCTCAAAAGACATCGTTTAGGGCCTCAAAACAGCTCCGGAAGTTCAGGACCCGAAAAACTACTAAAAATTGTAAATTACCAAAATTGCCAGAAAACTATTTTGAGCTAGTTGGAGAAGGTGGGCGGCCACTGATATCCACCTGGATCAATCCTCCCTCCTTAGGAAGCAATGTTCTCCATTGCGTTGAGTTCCCGAGGGAGAGGGGAAAGCGATTGCTGAATTTGAATCTTGGTGAGTTGCTTGCCTTGTTGGAGACGTCGAGCTGCTTGGTTTGTTGAAGGTTGTCAAAAACCTGTAGTTGGAAGGGTTGGACATTTTTAACCAGTCTAGCTACATGAGATGACTATGTACAGAAAGAATCTTTACACTTTTCTACAACCTTGTCGACCTGCTTCTATTGGATAGAAGGTGCTTGGGACGAGGCTATAGCGGTTGCAGTGTCCTATTCCCCTTTTGAACAGATGTAAAAGAGATGAATTTTGTAGTATGAGACACTACCTTGCAACACTTTTTAGGTGGAACAATAGTCAAAATTACCTCTGGTATTCTGTAGAGATGACCCCCCAAAGTAACAATGACACTATGGGGTCGAGACTCATAAATAGCATGGCACTTCCACATATATGGTTGGCCCAACAAAACATCACAAACATCCAATGGGACAACATCACATAACACCTCATCCTTGAAGGGTTGGATGCCGTATGACAATCGACACTGTTGGATGTCACAAAGATCTTGTCCTTGGCGAAGCCACCCAATGTTGTATGGTTGCGGGTGTGTTGTTGTTGACAATCCCAACTGTTTGACGACCTCTGCCGAGATGAGGTTCTTCTGGCTTCCAATATCAACAATAAAATGGAATGGGGTCCCATTCACCCACATATTTGAATGAAAAAGGTGCTTCCCCTCTTCAAGATCTGTTGGTTCTTATGGTTGAATTGTTGCGGTCGTGACAATAACAGTGGGGTCTGCGTCGATGATCTGTCCTTTACCATTGTTTTCAGAATCAGATTCTAAATCAGGGTTCATCTCGTTGTCTTTGATCTTGGCCACCAATAACTATTTTGAGCGACATTCATCGGTGTTGTGCTAGGGGATTTTGTGGAAATCACACTATTTTCCGGTGTGCTTCTTTGTCTTCCCGTGACCCTTCTTTTCCTGTGGCTTGGACTGGTTTTTGGGAGATCGTTTGTTAGGGTCGTCTTTGTCATACTTTGGTTGTTGCGTATTTGTAGACCTAAACTCCCGTTTATTCTGGTGCTTAAATTTCTACATGATTTTAGCAACATATAGATAAGAAGCACCGAGTTATGATATGTCCAGAAAATCTATCTGTGTAGAGCCCCGCGATATTTCAGAACCAAATGTCGTTCGGAGTATTTGATACCCAACTTGGTGCGCAAGGTATGGAAGGTATTGGTGAACTCCAAAACTACTTGGCCCCTCTCTTTCCACAGTGTGGTCTATCTCATGTACTGGTCCTCATAGTTTCCAACAGGGTAATATTGTTCCTTTACCGCATCCACAAAAAAATCCCAAGTGGGCTCGGCCCCATATATTCCAGACTCCTCTGTGGAACTT
>SNQJ01S0083543.1:0-10193 GCA_010110895.2 Picea sitchensis | reverse complement strand
GACCTGTACCTTAAAAGGCGAGGTGCCTCCAAAGTGGTCGCTTGATGAAGATGTGCCTGATGCTATCAGAAGGCATTGAAGGATGTGGGAAAAATTCTCCATCATTTCGTCCCTTTGTCGCGTGAGAGCTTGCTCAAGCAATAGAATGATAGGATCGTCTGCTCCATCATTTTTATTTTCTTCCACCATTGAGGGTTTCTTAGGTGTGAGAGAGCGATTTTTCTCAAGAGATATAAGATCGAGACCCAACTTTCTATACTCAAACCTCATCGGGGACATGCACTGAAAATGATCAAGAGAAACCTGCTTTGATACCACTGATCCAGATTATTTTTGGAATGAAATGAGAGCGGAGATATAACAAAGAAATATTTAGAGATATTGCAAGAGAGACAACAATATAAATGAGATATAGCGGAAATAAACAAGAGTCACAGATATACAATAATACACAATTTCTATTAATGTAATAAATGTACAGAGACTGCAAAAATACAGAGTGAAAGACTCGCTAGAATGGTGGCAGCTTATCTCTGAGAAGAGATGTGACGGATACTCGCATTCACAAGAAGATGATTCTTACAATGAGGCTCTAAGGGAATTTTTAACATTAGTAAAATCCAAAACCCTAACCTCGGAAGATGAAAATCCAAAAGTTTTGTTGGCCCCGATGGGGGTAGTTGATACGTCAACTTCCCAGGGGCGTAACGTTTGCATACGATCTCTGTTTGGGGGACTCGATAGCTTGTTGGAAATATCTATCCGATGAATACAAAGTTTGGGTGAACAACATTGATATACGATCCATTTTGCTCCCCATTTTCTCAAAAAACATTGTTTAGGTCCTCAAAACGACTGGAAGTTCAGGACTTGAAAAACTACTAAAAATAGTAAATTACCAAAATTGCCAGAAAACAGTTTTGAGCCAGTTGGAGAAGGTGGGTGGCCATCGATATCTAGTTTTGAGCCTTGAGGCTTGCAGTCATTACTAGCAGGCTCTCTCACCATTTACATATGGGAATACATCAATGTCTCCTCATCAATGGATTTCTCAAGTGTTCGACACCAACTCCTTTATTCACACTTGTAGAAATGTACTCGATGCCTTGATACCTACTTTCATTATTGGTAGGTTGTCTCGCGTTTTTTAATGATATACCTCAATGGCCGGTAATCAAATGATGTCTCATCATGTTTGACCTCAATTCCTTTTTTCACATGATGTATACTTGCACCTTGGTGGATTGTGTAGAATACTTGAAGACATCACCATGTGGCCGCAACTTTCCTGAGCTGTCATTTCCTTTTCATGGGACCAACACCTATTTGACTTCAGTGATCATAGGAGATCAATTTGTAATCCATGGTATACAAATATCTTCAGAATTATTTTGAGATTGGTTTCACTGGGCCTTGTTCGTGACTATGACAACTTTTGGCATGCAATTGCATTTGTATTTGCCTATTCATGGCCATGAACACTTGTTTGTTATATTTTCCACATGGATTTGCATTGTATTCTTGGCAGCCATGTATGCAAAGTCAATACATAATGTAATAAGAAATTGAGTTCGTCCAGCTGGTTCTCTACCACTCCACTTCTAGGTTATTTATAATGTATTTTGGCCATCGCAGATACTCCTCTGATCTCACACATTAGGGGGCATTTGTTATAGCAAGATTTTCCTCACCATTGTTATCTTGCATAGAGGGCCTTTTTCCATTTCCCTATGTAGACTTGTCATCCCTTTTTAATGAATCCAGAGCCAAAAATATACATTTTTCCACATATACGCTCCCTATCAGCTATGCAAGATGCGTATATGCTGGCTGCTCCACTACAACCTATGTACATCAGGATTTGTGCCAGAAAATACAAAAATGTGGTTAGGTTTCCATGTTACGAAAAAATATCTTTGATCCTTGGCCTTCCACATACTGGAAACGTTTCGACTTGGCCTTTCAATTGCATTCTGAAGGCTATAAAAGCACAATTTCGAGCTATGGAAAAAAATGAGAAAGAATTCAACTTTGAGAGCAAAGTTACTCTGGAGAAATTACTTCATATTGAGTCTGCATCCCTTTGTCCCTCAAGTCTGAAATCAGTGTTTAGCCCCCAAGCTCTTTCCTTATTTTTGAGAGAACCTCATTGACTCTCTCTTATGAGCTTGCCTTTGGTGGAGGATTGATGTAGTGGAGGCCCAGTTGAAAGGAACTTGGTTTCTTGGTTTCAAACCATGCTGACATAGAAGTCTGTAATGTTGTCACTTCTGATGATCAATTATTAATAGAAATATTCCTTTCCCGTCCTATTGGTATGTTGCAAATGTATGATTATTATCCATGGGAATGTTTGTAGTGTTTATTGATGTATTATGCTATCTAATGTGCTAAACCCTTTATATCATCACTATATACTTGCTCTGCTATTTTGTTAAGAACTTATTGCAGGTATAAAGATTTGGGTCGAAGTGCTCAATGGTGGAACATCATCAAATGTTGGATCAAGGTAGGCCTCTTTCTCATCTTGCACATTAGTTCATATAGCATATGTTGGAATTGAGTTGATTTTTGCAGTCATACCTGTCTGTTGTGGTTTACCCTTGGCCATAGAGAGTTTTTCCCTCGTAACACAATAAGGATTCTACAAGGTCTGATATGGTATGTATTAGTTTCTTTTCATGAGTAAAGGTATTTCTCTTATGTGTTTGTTTGAGGCTTGTATCATAGATGGTATGGAACATGCTTAAGGCATCTCTTGGAGGCCATTTTTCATACATGGTTGCATATGGTTGAGGTTCATGTCTTGGTGATATTGATACATGCTTGAGACATATCCTTGGTACTTAGTTTATGGATTTTATGGTTCATTTTTAGAGGCACATCTTTGTGATGTTTGGCACATGTGTGAGGAACATACTTGTTATATAAAAATTTTCCTCACCCCATGAAACTTGCTTGGATGGCCTTTCCATTTCCTTATGAAAACTTGAAGTCCCCTTTTGTACCTTCCATATCCAAAAATAAATTTTTTCCACATATACATGCCCTATCAGTTAGACAACAAGTGTATACACAGGTTTCTCAACTAGAGCTCGCGTACATCGGGTTTGGTGCTAAAAATTAAAAGTTATGATGGGTTTCCATGTCACGTCACGAGATCCATGATCCTTGAACTTCCATATACTGGAAACACTCCGACTTGACCCTTCAGTTCCATTTGAAGGCTATAAATTGAGCCGTATCCAAGCCGTGGAGGAGGAGAGAATTTAAATTTTGAGAGAAAAAATACTCTGTAGAAATTCCACTTCACATTGAGTCTGCATCCCTTTATCCTTGAAAGTCTGAACTCATTTTTCACCCCCAAAGCTCTTCCTTCTTTATGATGTAGAACCTCATTGTCTCCTCTATATGATCTTGCCTTTGGTGGAGGATTGAAGTGGTGGAGGCCCGACTGGAGGGACTTAGTTTCTTGGTTCCAAGACATGTCTTTACAGAAGTTTGTCTCCTATATACTTATGTTGATTATTTTAATAGAAATACTCTTTTCTCGTCCAATTGATATCTTGCAAATACTTGAATTATTATTCCATGGGAATATTTGTCATGAATGATAATGGGTTATGCTAATCTATATGCTAACATTATATACTATAACCATATTCTTTCATATATTGGTTGTTGAGGACAAGTTGCTCGTATAAAGATTTGAGTTGCGTGCTCAATGGTGGTCTTCATCGAACATCCAAACGAGGTAGGATCTTGACCTTGTCTTGTTATCATTTCATTTATATAGCATACTTGGGATTAGAGTTTATTTCTGCGTGTCATTTCGTCTGTTGTGGTTTACCCCAGGCCATACAGAGATTTTCCTTATAACAAAATTGGTGACCATACTGGGGATTGATCTTCTCTTTTGATTTTGGAGTGTTTTTCTCCTTGAATTACTCTCTGTTATCATGAGTTTCCTTGTCTCCTGATTGCTTGACAAACTATTTTTACTTTTCATATGAGTTTCTTAGCTTAATGCTTTCCCTCACAGTGTTTTAACACCTACATACGTGAGTTGTCCTTCTGTACGACACATACATACGCAATTTTTTCTTAAACAATTGCATACATCAACTCTTTAGGCTTACTGATTGAGTTTGGTGTTTGCTGGGTGAGTTTGGTGTTTGCTGGGTGAGTTTGGTTGGTTGTTGAGTCTTCTTGGGTCCCTGTCCTAACTGTTAAGTGCTTACAGAGTGATAGGAAACCTTCTTATTGTTGAATTTTCGGGTGGTATTCTTTCTTATCATATTTTTCATTGGTTGTCCTTACACATTGGTATGAGTGTTTGCTTCTTGGTATCTTGCTTGGCTTGTCTCTTTTTGCGTGCAGTAGGGTCTATATGTGAAGTTGCTATTGAGTCCTTGCATTTTCCTTTCTTTATATTGAAAATACAAAAAACATTTGTTTATTTTGAATTATGGCATTTTCTCTTTTGTTATTTAGTATTGATCTTGACACAAGTGGAAAGATTGCATTTTATTGAAATTGTAGAAATTGTATTGAAAGTTGCATTTAAAAGATTACCATCTCTTGAGAATTAAGATTAGGACTTAGCGATATTTTTTATAATCATTTCTTGGATATGATGAGTCATAATATCATCAGTTTCACGACCACACCTCTTGAGTAATAAGAGCCATTAAAAGTAACATTGATTAACTAAAATTGATTACAAATGATTTTATTTCTCAAGGTACACAAACAAGCATAGGACATAGGGCCTTGGAATAGAATTTTGTGAGTAAACTTCTCCAAGACTATTAAACTAAACATATGTGTCTCGCCGGGGAGTGTTGAAACCCATTGTGTAATTAGTGACATTAGGAGGCTCCACTCACACCAGAGTTAAGCACAAGGTTGTACAAATTTAGTTGTATAGATATCCCTGTAATACCTTCTTAGCGTCAAAGATATTTCTGTGGTTTGATTCATATATGGGGGTCTTTCTAGTACCTTTACCTCTATGAGAAGCGATTCTTTCAATATGAGCTTTGTTACCCTACCTATATAGTGGACCAGGATTACGACTATTCTTCTATGCATTGGTTATATCTGGTGGCTCTGAGTCAGATAAGGTTCGGAAAAAAAACAATCTTTATGGAGGATTACCTCTCCGGGGGGATCTGATTGACTAGATTATTAATCCCACGAGGGACCTTATAACTAACTATGATACCTCCAATATTTTTAAGGGAGTCTCAGACCCCTCTTGGGTGAGGCATACCTACTCTAGTGAGGGAGGCCCCTTTTCAACTACTATATCTTGCTTGTGTGCATTTGGCCTTTTTTCTTTATTTTGGTGTTCTCTCTGATTGTTAGTTGGCCTTAGGATTTGGTTTCACATATCAAGTCTTGAGTCATCATGGAGAAAGACCATCCTCCTCGCAGGTCTCGTCATTTGTTGAAGTTACCACCACATTTTGAGTCTTTACCAAAGTTGTCTTCTAAAAGGTGTAAAGTTAATAGACACGATACATATATCTCTACCTATCAGGCTTGTGATTATCTAGTTATGGGTACTGAGTTGAGTTTGAATGACACGGGGAGTCCCTCAACTCCTATATCTTGTGTGGTTAGTGGGATTCCTTTGTCTCCTTTAGCTGTGACAATTGTAGTGTCGGAGGTTCCTGTCCTTACTCCTACCCAACCTATGGTTTCTACTCGACCCATAGAAACGAACCCTTTTGGGTCTCTTTTTGGTATGCCAGGATGTAATTCTCAGTCCATACCTTTGGTCTCTAACCCTTTTTCATTTGGTATGCCCAATATGATGTTGCAACTTTCATCCTCCATTCTAACGACTAATGAAAATCCTATTTTTCTACCTAGGGGCATGGATCCTCTGCATAATCCTCTCTCATTTGGTGGAGGTCATATTCCCCAAACCAATCCTACGATAGGAGGCCAACCTCCTTTTCCTTCTGGGTCTAATCCTAGTCTCAATTCTCCTGGATGGAGTACTCAACCAGAAAGACAAGATACTTTATATATTCCATAGTTTTCCCCTTCTTCCTCCATGTTGCTTTCGACAAACACCTTTTTTATGACAAATCCACCTCTTTGCTCTGGAGTTCCACCCAGAGGGAGTCAGTTTCACACTATGGGAAACCCCCATCCTGAAGCTCCTCCAACTGGGGGCAATGTTTATAACCCTTAGTATGTCTCCCCTGTAGGTATGGATCCCATAAAACCTCTTATGAATCAATTTGGAAGACGATATTACCCTACCGAACAGGGCCATGGTATATACGAAAAACTTGGATGGTCTTCAATTCCTCAACACCAATATTTCCTGGGAGCATGGGCGCAGACGCCGCAACCACAACATCATTTTTTGGCCACACTTAACCTGTCAAATTTTTCAAGATTAATGAATGACCCGCTACATCATGATACATCATGGTCCCCCGTCCCCACCAATCTTCCTTCAGACATTCCAAAATTTGAGGGAAATACTGGCAAGGATCCAGGTGATCATGTTACTACTTTTCATTTGTTGTGAACATCTAATTCTCTTAATGATGATTCTATTCATTTGAGACTATTTGAACACACCCTCATGGGGGTTTCCACAAAATGGTACATTGAGCTACCAAGGAGAACATATAGAAACTTTAATCATATTATTTTGTTCTTTCTCAACCACTTCCAGTTGTCGTTTCGTTATGATGTCGACAAAGAAATTTTGTCAGCCTTCCACCAAGGCAAGGCCATGCATATCTTAGACCATATCCAAGAGTGGAATAGATGAAAGAGGTTGATTAAATCCTACATTCCTCCAGAGTTTTTGTTGGAGTGGTTCCTTAAGTATTTATTGCCTTATATTTCGAAGGATGTTTCTACATCTGGAGTAACATCTAAGGAAGAAGCTATTTTCAAAGCCCAACAACTGGACCTCATATATGATCAGTATGGGATGTTGTATGAAATTATTCCTGATGCACCACGATAAAATTATGACCCTAGATAAAATCCTGGGCCTCATGCCAATGGCATCATAGGCTCTACAAATGCTAAGTCTACAGACTTGGTGACGAACCCATTGAAGGATTTGTCTCTAAGCCAACCTGCAGCAGGATAAGATTTGGCTTCGTCCTCCACTCCCACTCACTCGACAGATGTGCATTCTATACAGTCGTTGGCTAACCCAAATGGTAACCAAAAACCAAGAGATAATAGAAAGAAAGGCCGGGGTAATAATCATAAGGGTGGGAAAAATAATAACAAAGCCAAGGACGATACTAAAAATGATAGATCGAATCACAATGCTGGTGAGGGAAAGAAAGAAAAATGAAAGCTGAAGTTTCCTTGTAAACTTTGTAAAGATGATCACCTTACCCACCTCTGCCCCAAAATCGAGGAATCTTTGAGTTCTTATCACAACCACCCGCTTTGCTAACCAATCCGTTTCTGCATAATCAACACATGGCTTCGGGGTCCTCCAACACCACAAATGCATCGAGCGGGAGTCAAAACCCCTTGACACATGAAGTTGGTCGTCTATGTGGTAATATGGTAAAATATTAGATTTATGTAGCCACTTTATCTCATGATTATGGTTCTTCACACACTGTTACAGGTCTAAAGTCTCCCCCTCTTCCGGAAACACCCTTATGGATCGAAAAGTTAGAGCCTCTACCTTGTATTCTGAAAGAATTATTGAAACACTCTTCCCACAATCCTAATGCCAGAGCTTCCCATAACTATTAGATTGTCGAAGATCTGGGTCAAACTCCTTGTGAGATGTCAGCTTTGGAGGTGCTCAAGACGTTTCCTTCATAGAGGAATGCCTTGTTATCTTATTTAGGAGATCTAGACCCGTGTGGCTCGAAGGTTATTTAGTTTGACATCGCAGATGTTAAGCCTTGCTTGCCTTACCATGTGGCCTTTCAAATCCATGTGGATTACAAGAAATTTACCATCAAGCGCACTGTAATTGATGAAGGTGTTGAAACATGCATGATGTCCCTAACTTGTTGGAAATCCATTAGCTCTCCGACTCTATCCCAATCTATGACTATGTTGTCCACATTTGATGGAATTTCTTTTCGACCCCACAAAATTCTTCCTGCTTTTTCAGTCCATTTAGGTGGAAAGACAGTGGAGGTTGATGTTGAGGTGGTTGATGCAACCCTTGACTATAATCTACCACTAGGGAGTAATTGGACTTATTCCATGGCCGTGGTCATGTCATCTATTTTTTGCACTTTATTTTTTCCTCATGAAGGAAAAATAGTGACAATTGATCAATTTTACTTTGTGCATGCTAGTCCTAATGCATCAGTTGTACCTTTGAACCTAGTGATCAACAATTCTCGGCAGGAACCCGAGGATGTTGGTGTCAAAATGTATTCCTCTTTCACAGGTAGCTTTGATTTCATGGCACCAATCGATTACATTCATGCCATTTCCAGTAGGTATTCATCGTCGATGAGGTCTGTTCCTTTTCGTACTTTGTATTTCAATGACCCTTGGACCCTACCTTCCCCGACTACGTCACATGAAGGTCAGTCACACATTGGGATGGAAATTCCACTGTCAGCGGAAAAGGTTGCATATCAGGCTATTATTAACACTACTTCTGACCTGGATCCTTTCTCCTCGTAGACGGACGAGGAGGATCCCATTATAGAGCATGTATGGGCCACCCAATAATATTTTTCGCAGGATTTCCTCAATGATACTTTACCTTCAAATGAAGCCATCTTAGAGGCCACAAATAGTCCCTATAGGCCTTGGGACAATATGCATCATTGCTCCTATTTCCTCCCAGAACTTGTTAGGATCGAAAATGATGACTTTAGATCTACCTTGAGTGATATGGTCGGTCATGTTGTGGTTCTGATAGATACGCATGGTGTTTACACTGAAGGAAACATGACAAATATTTCTCCTACCATCATGATCAACATCTCTCGAGTTCCTGGAAAAATTGAGAACATATAGATCAGTGTGGAATGTTCTCTTGAAGAAATTCAGATCTAAACTGATCTCTTCAAAGAATTTTTTGATGTATTCGCTTGTTCGTACGAAGAGATTCCATGGATCGACCCCAACATTGTTGAAAATGAGATCAAGACTTATCCAGATGATAGACCTGTTTGACAACATCTTAGAGATGTTAATCCTAGGAAGGCCCCTGCTATTAAGGTAGAGGTAGAGAAGCTACTTAATGTTGGTTTCATCTACTCGGTTCCCTTGACTGAATGGTTGTCCAACCCTGTTCCTCTGAATAAGAAACAAAGAACCATTTGCTTATGTATGGATTTTTGAGACCTGAATCAGGATTGTCCTAAAGACAACTTCCTGAATCCTTTCATTGAATAGATTCTTTATGAGTGCGCGAGAAGCGAGTTTTTCTTTTATGGAAGAATTTTCAAGATATAATCAAATTCAAATCAAACTCGAGGATCAACATAAGACATCATTTATTTTTACTTGGGGTAATTTTTCATACCGAAAAATGTCTTTTGTCCCTAAAAACACTAGATCAACCTTCCAACACACCATGAACTTTAATGTTCATGATCTCAAACATATTGTCGAAGCTTACCTCGACGATCTCGCTACTCACTCTCGCAAGAGAGTAGACAAATCCACTCACCTTCGATTAGTATTTGACAGATTCCATTACTATCACATCCATTTGAACCCTCACAAGTGCATCTTCTACATTAGGTCCGATCATCTCTTAGGATTCTTAGTCTCTGAGCATGGGATCATGGTGGGTCCTATGAAGGTTTAGGAAATAATTCTGTTACCTCCCCCGCACAACATTCGACAACTTCAGGGTTTACAAGAGAAGGCTATCTTTTTTCGTTGGTTCAAAGTGAAATATGCCAATTTCACTAAGGGTTTCATGCATATTTTGAATAAGGACACTCTGTTTATATGGTATGAGTGAGATCGAGAATCCTTCGTTCTCTTAAGAAATCCTTGGTATCGGTTCCTTTGTTGAAGACTCTAGACTATAGTAGGGACTATTTTCTTTATATCTCCACGTCAAAAGGGACGATTGGTATGGTTTTAGTTTAGGAGGACGATGAACTCCATGAGAACATTGTCTACTATCTTAGTCGAAACTTAGTCAGTCCTGAACTTAAATAATCTCACGTAGAGAAGTTAGCCTTGGCCACCGTACA
>SNQJ01S0083542.1:67551-89574 GCA_010110895.2 Picea sitchensis | reverse complement strand
TCTTTTGCAACACCTTATAAGGTCCATAGTACTTTGGTGATAATTTATTATCCTTCTTGGCTTGCCTGAGGGACATCTGTTTGTATGGTTGTAGTCTTAAAAACACTCAATCCCCTACATCAAAACTTCTTTTACTACGATGTTGATCTGCTTGTTGTTTCATGTGATTTGGTGCCATGGTCAGGTTTTCCTTTAAGATTTGGAGAACTTGTTGTTGATCCTCGATGTGATCTTCCACTGCTTGAACCTTAGATTTTTATTTTAGAGAAGAAGTGATGGAAGGAGGGCGGTATCCATAGAGTGCCATAAATGGTGTCATTTTTGTTGCAATATGAAAGGAAGTGCTATACCACCATTCTGCCAAGGGTAACCATTTGAACCATTGTGTTTGTTTATCAGAGACAAAGCAACGAAGGTAGACTTCCAGACATTTGTTCACTATCTCGATTTGTCCATTATATTGAGGATGATAGGATGAGCTATGAGACAATTGAGTACCCAAACAAGAAAATAATTCTGTCCAAAAATGTCCAGTGAAGATGGGATCTCTATCACTTACAATAATCTTTGGGCTGGATGATAGATGAGCTATGAATAAATTGAGTACCAAACAAGAAAATAATTGAGTCCAAAAATGTCCAAAGGAAATTGGATCTTCATCACTTACAATAATCTTTGTGACTCCATGTAGCTTTTGGACCATCTCCATGAATGCTATGAAAATTTGTACTAGCTTTGAAGGGATGAGAGAGGCACAAAAGTGTGTGTGCTGCATTTGGTCACCTATCAACAATCACCAGATGACACTCTTTCCTTCGCATCCTGGTAACCCCTCGGTGATGAAATCCATGGAAACCGCCCAAAGAATGACTTAAGATGGCTATTGAAGTTGTAAAAGACATGGGGTCTTAATTGTTTCAACTTATTTTGTTGGCAAACCAAACATTCTACTCACAAAACCTTGAACATCGGGCTTTAAGGCCATCCCAAAAAACTCTTCTTGACTCTATGGTGGTTTTCAAAAATCCCGAAAGTGCCCTTCGACCGGAGAGGTGTGCAATTCCAATAGTGCATTTTTTTTTAGCTAGGAGTTCTTACACAAATATAAGCCGCATCTTTGTACGATAGTGAATCATTTTCCATCTAAATGTATCTCGGGATGCATTGGAATCATGGTAAATCTTTGAATGAGATTCACACTTTTCATCATTCTTCCATTCATCCCTTTTGCTTCTATTATCCAATCAGCTTGAATGATCGAGATAGCAATTTTAGAAAGGCCTCAACATCTTCTATCCTTTCTCGAGAGTGCATCTCTGCCACAATATTTTGTTTCCTCTTTTATAGACAATAATTTCAAAATCATAACCCAATATCTTGGCTACCCATTTTGTTGTTCTCCTTCAAGATATTCTTGTTCCAAGAAGTATTTAAGACTATCATGATCTTTTGACCTTTAAAGTTCTTGCTGCATTAGGTAAGGATATCATTTCTTCAATGCATGTAGTATTTCCATCATTTTCTTTCATAAATGGGTTTGTGTAAGTCCTTTCCCTTGAGTGGCCGACATTCAAAATCCAAGGGCCTTCCTCTTGCATTAGGACAAAACCAATTCCATTTTCCGAGTATCACATACTCCACAATAAAGGTTTTGTGAAGTCCGGAGTGGTCATGACAGAGCTTTGCACATCACCTCTTTAAGTTGTTCAAAATCTTTAGTTGCCTCGGGTTCCATGAAAATGCATCCTTCTTAGTTAGTGTCGCTAAAGGTGCGTTGTTATTCTTCCATAGTGTCAAGAAATCTAAGGTAGTAACCTGTCAAACCTAAAAAATCTCTAAGATTCTTCAATGTTTTTGAATCAACTAGTCCATCATGGCATTAATCTTGTTAGGGTCTACCTTAACACCTTCATGAGATACAATATGACTCCAAATAATCTACTCCTTCACTCCAAAGAAACATTTGGATGTATTTTAAGCACATAGTTGTTTCTCCTTTTAGTAGTTGTAGCAAAATTCTGTCAACATGTCGCATATGATCCTCCCAAGACTTGCTATAGATTATTAGTATATCATCAAAAAATACTAACACAAATTTTTTCAAGGAAGGGCTTGAAAATGGAATTCATCAACCCTTGGAATGTGGAAGGTGTACTTCAGGCGGGCCAAAAGGCTTGACTAAAAATTCATAATGGCCTCATGATTCTAAAATGTTGTTTTGGGATATCTTCTTCATTCATTCTAATCCCATGATACCCCTCTAACTAAGATCCAATTTTGCTAAATAGATTGCTCCATGTAGCGTTCATCTAACACCATCAATGACGGAATGGGAAACTGACATTTAATAGTGATCTTGTTGAGCTCTTTTATAATCTGGACACATACACCACATGAGCCATCTTTTCTGAATACCACACACTGCAGGTGCAAGAACTTCCTTTGGTTAGGTCTAATAATGTCCGCCTCTAATATTTCTTCAACCATGCATTCAATTTCACTCTTCTAGGCATAAGGGTATCCTGTGATGGCCTCATGTTAGGAGGAACACTCCTGTGAATTAGGTGGAATTTCATGATCATGATTTCGAGTGGGTGGACTACCTTTGGGAATATTCAAATACTTTGGAATGTATACTCAATGATCCCTTGAGATCTTGATAATTCTTATAATAAGCCTTTTCGAGGGGCAACCTCCTTTACTCCCACATAAATGTTCAAGTACAAGATGACCTAAATGAAAATGTCTCCTTTGGTATATATAGAGACTAGGAGATATAATTACAACTAATGCAATAAAGACGACATAAATAAAATAACCTTACTAATGTAATATGCCCCAATTAAGGTACGAGCTAATAATAGGGCTTAACACACTACAACTAGTGTTGTAAACTGGCATGGAAGGAACCTGCACCTAAACCTAGGTTTTATGAGGAACCCTAATATATCAACTTCATAAATTTTCATATCTGATCCAAGGAAGAGATGCACCCTACTTAGGTGATCTTCTTAGTGGTTTTAGTAAGTGCTCAATGAGCTTGGAAATGGGGAACACTGAGGATCTTCCTTCCAACGTTAGACTATTACGAAGGACACTAGCTATGTTACCATGTTGAAATGGTATGCTTCATTTAACCATAGACAATGTCACATCATTTTCACCCAACCATAGGCATTCACATTATCCACCCCTTAACAGACTAACCTTTACCTAGAATAATTATGCGTCGCTTCCAATTCTAACCAACAAATAAACCTTAGTTGCTAACTGCACCAACAACTTAATACAAGTAGAATGTTCCTTCTCCAAGGGTAAGGCCACAAGAGAGAGAGAGAGAGAGAGAGAGTCTTTATCACATACCACGATCATCCGTGGATCAAATTTTGTCAAAAAATTCAAAGTGCTCGAATCACTTCAAATCGAACGAGATGTAGGGCTCCTCACACATTACGAACAAAAACGCATCTCATTTGGGTTCAACAAACGCCGAGCCTAGAGATATCATGTTCTGTTAAAAATGACAAACAGGGGAAAAAAGGATGTTGACTGGGCAATCCATACAGTCATATGGATGCTGACGTGGCAAACCGTACGACACATGGAAGGCAGTTATTTGGATAGTTGGCATGTGACAGGGCATGTTTTCAAAGGACCGGGTTGGCAACACATGGCCCAATCAATGGCCGCCACGCGTCACATGTATATTGGTTTAAAATTATGTTGTTGGTCGAAGTCGACTCAAATAATTCTTCTAAAGCAGGGGAGAGACTTGGGAAGGGCTGCCAACTGGTGTGCCACTGGCTGGTCCTTGTTATATATATGGCAAAACATGTATAAATGTTTGCATATGTATAAAGTTTGGGGCGCGACCAGGCTGGGGCCCAGCCCTTGGTCACACATTGCATTAACATATGACCCAATGCTATACACATATGCAAACATAAACTGCTGTATTTTGATTTTGTTTCAACGGTTATACAAATGACCCTCTACTTGTCCTTTAACCATTGGCTTGTGGAACGGGGCCTATGTTTACACTTACGCACGGTCATATGGGTCATACAACCTTGCCCCTGACGGTTAGGCTAGGTAATACTGTGAATCAGTCTCTACGCTTTTACAACACGCCAGATCCGGGTGCTAAGTTTTTATATGCTTAAATATGCGGTGGGCTAGGTTGAGCCAACAAGGTTATGCTTTGTAGATGTTGAGACAACAAGTTTGAAGGGGACTTCCGTGAGCCTATCTTCTTCAATTTGGCTAAACGAGGTGCCAAAAATGCCCATGGGTTTTTGGATGTTTGAAGCCATTGAAGGAAATTAATTTGGCATTTGAGCATTGTAAAACACATTTTGAGCACTTTGAACAAATAATACAAATGATCCATTGGAAGCTGGACCAAGAGATGTAGCCCAAGAGGGGTGAAATCCTTTATCATTTGTTGTGTTATGTGTTTCTGCTCACTTTTAATGTTGTTGTTTATGCATCTGAATGAGTAAATCCTATTAAAGTTGTAAGCAAAGTTGATCCATTTTCATTTTAATGCATAAAAGCCATTTGTAACAATTTCAAGAATACAGTCTTTCATTTTAGACTGCTGGTACTGAGCATAGGTTTTTGAAGACTTGATTATTTGGTAAGTGTTTTTTTGTTTCTCATTCTCACAAGGTTGAAACTCACAAGAGGAGAAGGTCAACTTGTAGAGCCAAGTTCTCATCCTTCAAGGAGGACGATTATATCATCACCGCAAGTTCCAAGGAGGCATTCACCAAGTATGACTCATGAAGAGAGTCATGAACATGTTCCTGTAATATTTAAAGATCTCGAAGGTTGTCATGGAAATGGGAGAGATGATGAAAATCTTGATGGAAAGTAATACAAGATCCAAGGTGAAGGCTCCAACCCTTCAAAGCATAAGGAGACAAAGGGTGATAAACTCCAAATGGAAATGGAGGAATGGTGTTTCTCCACCACCCTCACCTCCATCTTCTTCTTCTTCTCTTCTTCTTCTACCAATTCAAGACCTCTCGGACTCTCCAAAAGGACATGGTAAACTCCTACACAAATTCCTCTATTAAATCTTGATATTAAATTGAATTGCCAATACAATGGAGAAGTAAAATGCTTAGAAATTAGATAATTAGATTCGTCAGATTGAGGTGTATTGTATGATATAAAAAATTCAAGATGATGTAACTAAGATTCATCTTTCTTCTCTAAGATTGGTTGGAGAAAAATACCTCATTTGGTGGGAATATACATCCATGAGGACACAAAGAAACATGGTAAAATTCCTTAACCTCTGAATGATTTTATTGTTGCAATTAAAGACAATTTTACCTGCTATATATGCAAAAGGCTACTATGGATTGGAAAAATTTAGACAAGCTAAAGATTACAGTGTGCAAGATTTACTCAAGAATTTAGGAGAAGATCTTGGTTTTGGGAGTAGATTTGCAAGAAACTTTACTCAAATACATTGAGCTTTACATAGTTATTTGAGACATACTATACTCATGTTTAACTTTTCAAATCTAGATGAAGTTTGTGTTCGTGCCACCATTTGGAAGAAAGAGGAAGGAAATAACTGCATGAGGGTGTAACAAGAAGCCTTTCAACATGGAAACAAAAGGAAAGAGGAAGTTCAAGGGCAATGGAAAAAGAATGTTGTTGTTAAGAAAGAGGGAGAAAAAATTCATATGCAAACATTGTTCAAAAAATATGGCTATGATGAAGACCATTGTTGAAACTCTGTTGAAAGAAGACCCAAAAATTTTGCAACAAAGGGAAGTCAAAGATTTCTGCAACCATACAACATGATTTAGGTTCCTGATTCTGTGATGAAACAAAGATCACAAACATGGGTTATCAAGGTAATATTCTATTGCAAGTAATAGTTCTTCAAGTAATAATAAGCTCAATGTAACTCTGACAAGAAAAAGAGAGAATTGAACTTTTTCACATATGGGTTGTTTTAAAGCATAATAAAATAGATACTCTATTTGATACTAGATCTCAAGCAACCTTATATCTGAAGACATCATAAGAAATTAAAATTGGAAACAATATCTCATCCTAAGACACATACCCTCTTGGTTGATATGTGATAATGCTAAATTACAGTGACAAGAAGGTGTAAACTTAGGTTTTCTATCACTACAAATTCTTTTGTTGATGAGGTAGAGTTTGATGTTATTCCTTTTGATATCCGTGGTATTGTGTTGGGAAGCCCATATTTATATGATAGGAAAGCTACTTTTCATCATCATGAGAATAAGCATCATTTGTTTATGAATGAGTTGAGTGTTACTGTTAGAGCCCATACAAAGAAGATGAATTTACCACTTGTAAAAGTTACAAATGAAGAGATTAGTCAATCCTAGCAAGAATTTTGTTCTCTTCACGATAAAACCTAAAGATGATATTGAAAATGAATTTTTCAAGGTTGTATGCAAAGTTGAAATCTGATCTATATGAGGTTGTTACAACATGATGAATGTTTAAGGAACCAGCGGATTACTTCCAAAAAGGTATCCAACATGAAATCTAATTGCAACAAGATTGTCCTCTCCAAACATTGCATGTACAGAATGTTAGTCATGAAAAATGCTGAAATTAAAAAACAAATTCAAGAGTTGCTCACAAAGGTTGTTGTGCCAAGTTCTTCACCATGTGATCTCCAATTGTGTTAGGTGCCAAAGAGATGGGTACACGGCTTATGTGTGTTGATTTCGTGGATTGAACAAAATCATAAAGAAGAATAAGTATACTTTTCCTATAATTGATGATTTTCTGGATCAATTGAAAGATGCTAAATATTTACCAAGTTGATTTGAGAAGTGGATATCACTGCTATCGATCATTTTAGGGAGACACATGGAAGACATCTTTCAAAACTAAGCAAGGTTTGTCTGAATGGATACGTAACGCCTTTGGACTTTGCAATGCACCTCACATTTAATGAGAGTTATGACGATGTCTTAAGGCCTTTTCTTTACGTGATTCAGTTATTGTCTACTTGGATGATATTTTGATATTTAGCAAATCTCAGGAAGAGCATAAGCTAAACATGCAGCAAGTTTTGGAGATGTTTTGAGAAAGGAAAAGTTGTTTTTGAAGATGTCCAAAATGTGAATTTGGAAAGACTAATGAGCTTCATTTAGGGCATGTTGTTGGTGGAGGCTAATTAAAAAATTGATCCCTCCACAGTCAAAGTCATTTTGGAATGGACCAAGCCCAAAGACAATGACAGAGGGTAGGAAGTTTTTGGGAGCTTCCCAATATTGGAGAAAATTTATCGCTAACTTTTCATCCATTGCCTCCATTGGTTACGTATGATGAGTGTCAAGCAAAGTTTTTGGGGAGGCAAGCAAATGAAGGCTTTTGATACTTTGAAAGAGAAGGATCACCAGCTGCCAGCTCTTGGTATCTCCAAATTTAAGACAACCTTTTGAAACTAAACGATGCAAGCAATTTAATGGGAGTAGTTTTGATAATAATGGCTCATTTGTTTTCATTCCTCAAACTTTAATGGTGCCAGATTAATTATCCTATCTCTATGATAAGGAGTTGAAGCGTGAATAAGTACAAAGTGTGGAAAAATGGAAACATTATTTTGTTGGGGAAAGAAACCATTTGGTGATACACCGATCATCAACGTTTGCAATACTTACAATCACAAATGTGTCATAAATAAGCTAGTAATTTCGAGTGATGGGTTTTCACAATAGTTCACTTCATTTGGTCATCAGTATAAGAAGGGCATTTATAATGTTGTTGATATGCTTTCAAGACATATTATTAGCTTCAAATTATTCTTAAGCATAGTCTTATCATGCATGAAAGCTATGTTGATAATGCTTTGGATGCTGATTTTAAAGAAGTATATGAAACTTGTGGCTATCTTTAACCATAAGCGAGAATTGATTACCATGCATAATAATCAAGGTATCATCTTGCGTTATGTATTGCTGCCGTGGGGAAAAGGAATTTGGCCATTATAAGAGAAGCCCCATTCTTCTCTTTATTGCTGGGTTTGTCGGTGAAAGACAGGATAATTTGGTAAAGATAATTGCCACCGCCTAAATGAATGAGTGTTTCAAAATATAAGTTCAAGGATGTTCATTATGTGCCACAAGTAAACCCAGAACTCCAGTTGGATTTCATATACTTCCATTTCCTTCTCTTCCTTGGGAAAGTATTTCTTTGGATTTTGTAGGAGGTCTACCTGTGTCTACATGAAATCATGATTATCTTTATGTTGTGGTTGGATCGATGAAAAATGTATTTTGATGCCTTGTAGGCGAAGGTGTTACCAACAAACGTCACAAATGTTCTTTCAAAATGTTTGGGTGCATTTTGGATTGCCTAAATCCATTATTTTCTGATCGGGATTCTCGATTAATAAGTTGGAATTTTTTGGACGATTTTATGGGCACTCATGACACCAAACCAAAAGAGCACAACTTTTCATCCACAAACAGATATTCAGACAGAAGTGGTAAATCAAACAATGGTGAATCTTCTTCGTGCTTATTGTAAGAAGCATCCTAAACTTTGGGATTTATATTTGGCTACATTACATTCAGCATGCTTATAATCGAGCTAAACACTCTTCAACTAAAACGCCGCTTATTTGAGGCATGTTTTGGCTATTCGCCCAAATATCCTTTAGATTTTGTCTTTGGGAACGATATTTCTATTGATGGTCAATAAGACACTGATAGGGAAAAAAGTTCATTGAACAAATTCACGCGATACATCAAATGCAAGAGCAATTGGAAAAGAGTCACGCCAAGTACAAAACAAGACAAGCATCGTGTATTGATCACAGTTTCAAGTTGGTGATGAATTTTGTCTTTACATCAATAAGGAGAGGCTTAAAGGAGAAGGTAAAATTGAACCAATTCAATATGGTCCTTTCAAGATTATTAAAGACAAGATTGGTGTAACAATGCCTTTCATTTAGATTTGCCTTCTTATATGCAAATGCATGCGCTTGTTAATGTTGAGAATTTGAATTGTATGAGCCTCCTCTTTTAATTGATGATCAAGGAGAGCATGTTCGAATTCATTCAATATATGACTTCTCACCAGAATATATTTCAAAACTGCATGAAGATACAATCCTCAACACGAGGATGAGAACTTCAAAACAAATGTGGAATATCTTCGAATTAGTCTTAAAGGTACAAATCCAAGAAAATCCAAGTGGATTGAGGTTGGAAGCGTGAGGGAACTATACTCTCATCTTCAAATAGACTAAAATAGTCTTTTGGAGTTCCAAAGCTTTTCACTGGGGAGAGGTGCATCCGTGGGATCAAATTTTGCTCAAAATTCCAAAGTATTCGCATCACTTCAACCCAGAGAATAGGCCTGGCCATTACTAAATCTAATGCATCTCGTTTGGGTTCAAACGGACGCCGGGAGCGAGAGATATCGCTGCCTCATTCAAACGACAAACAGAAAAAGCGGATGTTGATCAGAGAAGTCCGGTGACGCATTGATGTGGCATGGTCGTACAACACATGGCAGGTTGTACGACACATGGTAGGAAGTTATTTAGACAGTTAGCATGTGACATGGCTTGTTTGGTAAAGGAACGGTTGATGACACATGGCCCAATCAATGGCTTCGCTACGCCCTCGCAGGCTGGTTTAAAATTGTTGTTATTAAAGTCAACTCAACCTCCGTGCGTGGGGAGACTTGGGAAGAGCTGCCAATCGGTGTGCCACCGGTTGGTCCTTGTTATATATATGGCAATATATTTAT
This sequence comes from Picea sitchensis, assembly GCA_010110895.2. Lineage (NCBI taxonomy): Eukaryota > Viridiplantae > Streptophyta > Pinopsida > Pinales > Pinaceae > Picea > Picea sitchensis. The sequence goes on along the minus strand of SNQJ01S0083542.1, from coordinate 79,800 downwards.
ATATGTTTACATATGTAGCATGACCGGTCGGGCTTAGTTCTCAAATTTTAGTCTCACATTGTGTTAACATATGACCCATTGGTTATATTGTTTAAGTAATGCTGCGTAACGGTTGTGTTTTGTTCCAATGGTTATAAAAATGACCCACCACTTGTCCTTTAACCATTGGCTTTTGGAACGGGGCCTATGTTTACACTTACGCACGGTCATATGGGTCATGGTCGCATCTTGCCCCTGACTCTGTTAGGGGCTAGGTGCACCCAGAATCGGCCCCACTTGTATGGTTCAATGGTTGTGTCTGGTGCTAAGTTTTTATGCCTAAATATGTGTGTGGGATAGGTTGAGCCAACAAGGGTGCTTTTGTAGATGCAGAGACAAAGAGCTTGAAGGGGCATCTCCAAGAAGTTTATCTTCTTCAATTTTTGGCTAAACGAGGTGCCGAAAAAAACCAGCTAGGGGTTTTTGGACATTCTCACCATTGAAGCAAATTAATCTGGCATTTTGAGCTTTGTAAAACACATTTTTGAGCAATTTTGAGAAAATAATACAAATTATCCATTGGAAGTTGGTTCAAGAGATGTAGCTCCAAGAGAGGGGCGAACTCCTTATCAATTGTTGTATGGTGTGTTTTCTGCTCACTCATCATTGTTGGTTATTATATGCATATTGAATGAGTAAATCCCATTAAAGTTGTGTTGCAAAAGTTGATCCATTTTCATTTTAACACATAAATTTTACTTGTAACACTCTCAAGAATACAAGTCTTCATTTTTAGATGAACGATTACACATTAACTACAACACATGTAATTCACTACTCTCTCTCGATCAAACTTGTTTCATACTTAGCAAGAATATCACCACACATCACCAAGAGAGAGACCAAGACCAAGAGATGGCAATACGCCCTTATCTATCCTTTTGTACCATTTGTAGTCAAGAATCGCAGCTCTCCACAAGACCTGTGCACTAATTAGGTGTACAAATGAGTTAAAACGCCCTCTATTTTATATTTTTACTTTTCCAATGAATTTTCTAGCCAACCCCATTTCCGCAATTAGATTTATATTTATCTTTTCCTATGGAGCCGAATTTTATTTTTGGAAGATAATATTCTCACATTATTTATTCTTCTAGGTTGATTTGTCTTCTAGGGTTTCCAAACATATTTTTAATGGTTCATTTGCTTCAAAATATTTCATTCTAAGTCATAGGTTACACGGAGTGTTAATACCTCCCACAACTACTCAAAACATCAACATGCACGCAGGGAGTTGGACAGTGGCATGATTTCAAGAAGCACCAAAAGAATCACATGTTCTACAATAAAAAGGATATTTATATTTCTATGGGCACGCTATGGTATTCAAAAGGAAAGCGATTTATCACTTCTATTGCCTACACAGATGCAAAGATTGGGGAAGGTTTCATTGATGATCAAGAAGTACAAGTGGAGAAATGTTCTACTTAGATGAGTGTTTGGTATCATTGCTAATCAAGAAACAATCATCAATATCTTTTCTAGCTCTAAGTAGAGTATATTGCATCATAAACATAAGTGTACAAGCTTCATGGATGAAACAAACTTTGGATGATGACATAAAGCTGAGTATGATTATCTATTCTGAGCATATTGTGACAACACAAGCACTATCAAGATCTCAAAGAATCCAGTGATGCAATTCCAATACGCGAACATTCCAATCAAGTATCATCATTTTTATGGGAACAAAAGATGTGAGAAGAAATTTGAGTTGAGTACGCTTGAACCAAAGAACAGACAGTAAATATCTTTACAAAATCAGCTTCCAAGGAATCCTTTGAGTATCTTCACAAAAGACTAGGAGTAATTTCTACCCAAAATGAATTTTGCAATGTTATTCTTTATATGTCTTATGTTTACACAAGGAAACACCATAAATAGGACAATCCAAATTTGGGGGAGTAGTGTTAGGAATATTTCAATCAGGGGAGTATCCCCAAGGACACCATTTAGGGGGGAGCAACCCCAAATGGGAAGTTACATTTTCCATTGATGTCAAAGGGGAGAGATTCATCATATGCATGGATAGAGAGTTAGATGCTTGGAGAGAGCACAAAGGCATGTTTCCTGTGGGAGCATGAGAAATATGAATTCATGTTGCATTAGAGTGTTGCCATAAATTCCAAAGGGGGGAGATTTTTTGTTAATTGGGTTGGTTGTCATTGATGTTAACCCTTGAAGAAAATTCCGTAGCCCCAACAATATGGTTAAGGAAATTAATATTGTTGGAGGTATAAAGGTATGAAGATCAAGGTATTTGGTGTGTAAGACTACTCTAGATGGAGATTAGATTTCATGACATCGATGATATGTGGAATTTCACATTAACTCCTCATGGTTATATATTTATGGCCTTATGTGAGACTTGGATAACCCTCATCAGCCATTCAGAGTGGTTAAAGAAGTCAATTTTTTCTAGAAACCCCTAGAAGAAGTTCACTAGTCAAAGTGGGGAAACTAGGAGTTAATCATGGGTTAAGTTGTTGCAATAAGAAAATAATTAAAAATAAATTAGTTGCAACTACAAGTGAGAGTTTACTATTTATGGACAAAGTGGTTATAAGTGGGCAAGGGGTTAGAAGCAAGCTAGCCCTTAAAAGAAGAAATTTTGGTTAAGTTGGTTACATAAATCAGAGGAACATTGGAGATTATAAATAAGAGAGAAAGGGTCTCCTATTAGCATGCATTGAGCACATTGAATATCTATTATTCTTGTAAGGTTTATTGTAGGTACTCATTGATACATATAAAGTTACGCAAGTATTAGGTAGCATGAAGGGTTGACAAATGGAATCTTTTTCGGAATTGCATAAATACCGAAAAAATTCCTAGTTTTTGAGGTGTACACGGGCCATCAGGAGAAGGGTGCATGGCATACAATGATGGAAGTATATCACGTTGCCACATTTTCTGAAAATGCATGGAACCTTGAGTTGTTGAGAAAGTACTGCATTCCTGCATTCGAAGCAAGCTCCCTCGAAGGTTACAATGATCAAGTATGACACATTTATCTACAGATTCAAAATGTATTTCATATTCTTATGTGTGTGGTTGGATGTTGTTATTCCATGCTGATATATGGTTATGGGGGTTTGAGGTTTTTTCCTAGAGAGGATGTTGGTTGTATGGAACCTATGGCATGATTTAGATATATGCAACATAGCACTGGCATGTTGGTATTATTCATTAATACATCTTGTTGGTTCAAGTTTTGGGACATAACTAGTATTTATTGCACATGGTTGAGGGATTTTGGCTGTGAAGTGGTTGTGAATTTGCTCTGTGAAGGTGTGAGGTTGTATATCAATAAGGGTTTGATGTCTACTCCATGTGAGGGCTGCCACTTGTTCATGATTAGACACATGTATGGCATACGAATAGAGAGATATAGATGAACTTAGTTAAGGGGTATGTATGATGATGTATGCATAGTGCAAAACTATAGATTAGGCATAGTGACATGTTGTAGGTTGATTTGACAAAGGAAACAAAGAGTCTGGGTTTCAGAAAAGGTGAAAACCCCAATTTTCTAAAGGTGTACATAGGCTGCAGTATAGATAGGATGTACATATGCATGCTACAATATAGATAGGAACATACATATGTGAGATGCAGAATATACAGGTCACGTAGCTATTGGGTTTTGTTGGTACAGACTGAGTACAGGTACAAGTTGGTTACAGGTCAGTGTCAAAGGTTGGTTACATGTTGTTGGTACATGTTGGTATAGGTTTATAGTGGTATATCTCACAGTGACAAGGTGGCAGTGGTTTCATCATTTGACACTTATATTTTAGGGTGGTAGGATGGGGCAAGGATAGGTGGTTGTAGCCACCTTCCAGTTCTAGCCAAAGAACATAGGGGGTTGTATCCTCCTTCTGGTTGTATCCATAGAATTAGGGATTTGGAGCTTCCCTCAGCTTGTAGCATGAAAATATAGGGGGTCGAAGCCTCCTTCCAGTTGCAACTAGAGAACAAAGGAAGTTGGTGCTTCCAATGAATGTAACTCTTAAAGACACATAAGAAAAACCATTATGTGGTTTTCTCCCGCATTGGGTTTCCATGTAAAAATATTGGTTTACTGTGTATGTGTATGATTTTTCATTGTTCATGGTTTGTTTACTCTGCACTTGTTGAATGATAAAGTGATATTGATCATAAATATAAATAACAATTACATATTGTGGTTAAAAGGATTAAAAATCTTTATTACTGATTCACCCCCTCTCTCAGTAATCGAACAAGGTGCACTAGGTTTTTTCCCCTCCTCCTCTCTACAAATTAGTGGACTGTCCTTCAAATATGGATAGGAGTAACATTAATTTATGAATATCATGCCTCGAAAATGGGACAATTCAAAGGTTGATGCTTGTTCTGTCAACTCTTCCTCTATCCAAGAGTTGGCTTTGGCTCTTCATGAGCTTATTAGATTGTAGCATCATAATCCAGATCCTTTGCAATTAGATGCACACTTCCAACTTCCTAATTTCTCTAGGAATATCAATGGGGAGATTGTGGATTCTTGGATTCAAAGTCTCTCTACATACTTCAACACTTGGAACGATATCTCTGACGAGGATAAGCTTCACATTGCTAGCTTACAAATGGAAGGTGTTTCCCAGGCTTAGTGGGATACTCAACCCATTGGGGCCTAGCTCATTGTATATTTGTAGGCATCTACCTCATCTTATACTCCTCCTATTGGCACTTGGGAAGTGCTCTATCAAGTGCTACATAGCACATTCTATCCTCTTGAATGACATTCAAATATTATGTCTCGATGGTTGTAACTCTATTAATTATGAAGCCAGTCCTTGCAACAATACATTGAAATATTCACTAGGATATGCATCCAGCTTCATATTCAGGAATCCAAAGAGGTAATTATAGTAAATTTTAATTCTGGTTTATTGAATATTTTACGCAAGGAGGTGGATATTTGTTTTTAGTAGTTCTCTCGATAAGGCTTTCTCCCGTGCTCTAGAAGTTGAGCGTAAGCTATCCCCTCGCTTGAAATCCCCTCAGTCTTGTCCAATCTTGTGCACCCTCCTCTCCAAAGTCTCCCTCTTTCCCTAAGTATTCTAAATGGTGCACACTCCATAAGTCTTCTTTCCAAAACAACACAGATTGTCGTGTCCTACAGAATCCGTCTACCGCCAAAACTCTTTTTGTCAATACTCGCAAGTCCTCATATTCAACACCCCCTCCTTTTGATCCAATATATTTAGAAAATCCCATGGCTACAGACCCCTCTTTTCTTTTGATGGATACTTATTATAATTCTACCTCGGATGCCCCTCTCTTCACCCACAATTTCCAAATCAAGTAGTCTCTTGCTATGTTCATTATTGATAATGGCAGCCAGAAGAATTTAGTAGCTCAATATTTGGTGAACAGATTAAACCTTCCCACCACCCCTCATCCCTCTCCTTATCAATTAGGGTCGGTTGATAAGGATGAACCTCGTCGCATGGTCACACAACGTTGTGTCGTCACCTTTTCCATTGGACCCTTTCGTGATTTTGTCCTTTGTGATGTGTCTCTATTGGATTTTGTGGATCTTATTTTGTGCGTCCCATACCAGGAACAATATGATTCCTTATATCATGATCGCACCTATCAATATCATATCAAACAATATGGTCAAACTTATGTTATTACCTCTTCATCACTGAAATCTCCTCCTTTGCTCGTTGGACAAGATGTCGTCTACCAAGTAATCCTCAATAAATCCCTCTCCTTATGATTTGTGTTCCCTATTAATCTAGATCAAACACCCCACTCCATTGCACCTGATCTGTCTATTTTTCTCTCTGAAGTTTCTAATGTATTTTCTCCTCCGGAAGGCCTTCCACTCAGTTCCCTATTGAGCATTCTATCGACCTAATTCATGGTGTTTCTCTTCCTATTTCCCCTTCATACCTCTTTTCTCCCCATGAGGCTAAAGAATTTGAACGCCAAATTCAAAAACTTCTCAATGTCTACCATATCCAACCCAAATGCTCTTCTTGCACCTCCCCCACATTCATTATTCCTAAAAAGGAAAGTGGCGAGTGGTGTTTAGTCATTGATTACTAGGCTCTCAACAAAATTACTGTAAAAAATTTCTATCCTCTCCCTCTTATCGAATACTTTCTTGATCAAGTCAAAAGGGAACAGTACTTTACAAAGATGGATCTGATGGTGCGCTATCACCAAGTGTGCATGGTTTCTACCGACACTTGGAAAACAACTTTTAAAACCATATTTGGGCTCTATGAATGGATGGTGATGCCTTTTGGCCTCACCAATGTCCCTGCCACATTCCATAGGCTCGTCAATGATTGGTCATTTATTTGAATGACATTCTAGTCTTCAATCAGACTTGGGAGGATCACACAACATGTGTGCACCGTACTCCAATTGTTTCGTACCAATCACCTTCAGGTCAAGGAACACAAGTCATCCTTTGGCCAAACTTTTGTCTCTTATTTGAGGTTTATCATCGATCAAGAAGGTGTTCATCCCGATGCTTCTAAAGTTTAGGATCTAGCATAATGGTCTACTCCTTAGTCAGAATTGGACCTTAAAATTTTTCTCGTTAGCAACAATTTTTATAGGAAATTCATTCCTCACTTCTCTCAGTTGCCAAGCCCCTTCATCATTTGTCCAATCAGTCCACTTTTCTCTGTACTCGGATGCCTCAACAACAGTGCCAGTGCCTTAAAGAGGCCATTTGTTCAACAAATGTCCTTTGTTTTATGCATCTTCAACAACCTTATGAAATTGAGACCGATTCCTCTAAACATGTGATTGGTGCAGTTCTTAAACAGAGAGGACATCCTATTTCTTATCATTTTGAGACATTGGCTCAATCTAATCAACACTACAATACCTACGATAAGGAATTCCACAGCTTGGTCCAGGACTTAAAAAAATGGTTCCACTATATCTTGGGTAAGGAGACTATCTTGATATTGATTATCATCCTTTGATTTTTATTAATTCTCAATCTAAGCTCCAGGAACAACGTCACTTGAAGTGTGTTTCTTATCTAAAACAGTTCCACATGGTCATCAAATATAATAAAGGGGCCACAAATTGCATGGTTGATATCTTTAGCCACCCTCCTCCTTAGATACTTCAAATATTGTATGTCATGTGTTCTTCTTATGAATATTGGAAGCATCTGACCCTATCTTTAGTACCATCTGGACTACCTTGCAACAACTTACTGTCATTAACCAGACCCCTTTCCTATACTACCACATTCATGATGGTTGGTTGTATAAGCTTGACAAGCTCTTTGTTCCTACTACTAATGATCACCTTGTTTTCATTCATGAATCCCACACCTCCTCTTTTGGTGGGCACTTCGACACATTCAAAACTACTCAAAATCTTCAATGTCACTTCTTTTGGGATGCTTTACAGTGCCAAGTTGAGAAATTTATTTGAGATTGTACCCTCTGTAGTCACCATAAGCCAACCAATCACAAGTATGGGCGGTATCATCCCTTACCTATTCCCTCTCGTCCCTGGGAATCTATCTCTATAGACTTCATCACCGATCTTCCCATGAACTTTCATCATCATTATGCCATTTGGGTGGTTGTGTGCCACTTCTCCAAAATGGCCATTTTTGTCCCTTGCACTAAGACTACTATTGTTGCTCAAATTGTGGATCTCTTTTTCGCCCATGTATGGACTCATTTTGGTCTCCCCTCCAGCATTATCTCTGATCATGATGCCCATTTCCTCAATACTTTTTGGAAAAATCTCTGGTCTCTATTGGGGTATCACCTCAAATAGTCCACTTCTTTCCATCTGTAGACAGATGGAAAAATTGAAGTTGTTAATTGTAGCCTAGTTCATTCCCTTTGCATTCAGTTTACCAAATATAAACAGTGGGATTCCACCCTGCACATTGTCCAACACAGTTATAATAGGGTGGTTCATGTTTCTACTGGCTTGTCTCCTTTCAAATCTTTTTTTGGGTATCAACCTGCTACCCCCTATGAGTTTCCTTTACAACTCCAACCTTTTGGTACTCCCCGATAACATAAAGAGAAAACTTGTGCCTCATCCTTTTTTCAATCCTTGGATTATAAACAAGCTCATGTTTCTGAGGCTTTACAAGTTTCCCAACAATTTTATAAGGCTCGTCATGTTGTGCACATGAAGCCACTCTCTTTTTCCCCTTGTGACAAGGTCTGGTTTCACATGGAGCACCAAATATTTAAGTCCCAATGTTATCACAAGATGAATCCACTCTTTTATGGTCCTTACACAATTCTTCATCAAGTTGGAAACAATGCTTATCATCTCCTCCATCGTGGGTATTCACAACGTGGTAAATGTGAACAGTCTCAAATGCTATGAGCCTCCAGTCATAGAAGAAGAGGTCATCATCTCACACCCATCTGAATTGGTTCCAAATTTCCAACCACCTCTCCTTCAAGACACACTCTTGGACACACACACCACCACTACTCGCACTCAGTAACCCACTTTTTTTCTGGTGGGTTGCAAGGGTCAACTTCCAGCCCAAGCTAAATGGCTATCATAGTCCATCATGTCTCAACAATTTCTGCAATTGGTCACAAAAGTAGGGACACTTTTTGGCTTAAACATGGAGGAATTGGGAAGGTTGGAAGGCACAATCCTCAAGGAGGAGAGAACACATATCAAGGCACCTCCTTCCATATGCAGCGCACTTCACTACAAACGCTAGATGGAGCGCATCTATCCCTAAGAGGTTGGGCACAAATCCCAATGACCAAGAGTCAGTAAACTAAGATAGTTGTTAGGGTTTGGGACCTTTTCTTGTTTTTGGTTAATTAGATTTGGTCCACTTTGATCAAAACCATTGTATGTTCAACCTATTCTATATGAAGGTTTCCTATTCTACTAAATAAAGCAAATGGTTCATTTTTCTTGCTCATATCATGTGTTTGTTTTTTCTTTCTCTATGAATGTTTTTTGTTTTCTTTGCAGTATTGCAGATCATGAGATTGGAAAAATTGTTCAAACATTTTTAGTTGCAGGTGTCATCCACCCTAGTACCATCCCATATTCCTCTCTAGTGGTTATGGTACTAAAAAAATAAGGTACTTGGCACATGTGCCCTAATTTTCAGGCTCTCATAAAAATTACCATTAAAGATAAATTTCACATTCCCGTCACTAATGACCAAACTTGATCTGTGTTCAAGCTATCACTAGATTCATATGAAGGATATTGATATTCCCAAGACTTCCTTTTGCATGCATGAATTCCATTATGATTTCTTGGTCATGCCCTTTGGCATGAATTCCATTATGATTTCTTGGTCATGAATCACATCTTTCAACCCTTTATCTGTCCTTTTGTCCTTGTCTTATTTGATGACATCCTCATTTATAGTAAAACATGGAAAAACCATCTTTCCCATGTGGATTAGGTCTTACACCTACTTTCTTAGCATAAAATCTTTCTAAAAAGGTCCAAATGTGCCTTTGGGGATTCTGAAGTAGAATATTTAGGCCATATTGTTGGTGAGGATGGTGTCTGAGTGGATCCCGCAAAAATCAAAGCTATGAAGGATTGGCCCTACCCTAAGACTCTTAAAATAATGCGAGACTTCCTTGGGTTAACTGGATACTACGAATGTTTGTCTAGAATTATGGAAAAATTGTAGCCCCACTCATGACCCTCCTTAAGAAAAATGCTTTCAATTGGAATGCAGTCGTCAATCAAGATTTAAAATATTTGAAAGAGGCTATGTGTACAACTCCAGTACTGACCTTGCTCGACTTCACAAAAAACGTTTTTTGGAGTGTGACACCTCAGGGAAAGGAATTTGTGAAATTCTCATGCAAGAATCTGAGCGACACTTGGGGAAATTCACATATGAAAAGGAAATGTTGGATATTTTGCATGCAGTGAATATCTAGCATCCTTACTTTCTTGGGAAATGCTTATAAATTAAAATTGATCATTGTAGCCTAAAATATTTCTTGGAATAGTGGATTTCATCCCCTAAGCAACAGAAGTGGCTAACCCCTAAGCAAACAAAGTGGCTAACCAAAATGTTTGACTATGATTGTAAGATCATTTACAAGAAGGGGAAAGAGAATGTGGTAGTTGATGCTCCTGCCAAGAAATATGAAGAAGAAGGGTCCTTCTTTTCACTCTCTTTCATTGTAGTTCTCCATGAATGGTTCCAAGATCCCAAAATTTCTAGTGTGATCCAACAACTATGACAAAACACTAATGCATATCCAATATACACTTGGAAAAGTGAGGAGATTTGCTATAAAGGACACCTATATTTAACCAAACAGTCCAACTTTAAATCCACATTGCTCTATGAAATCCATGCCTCTCCAATAGCAGGACATTTGAGATTTCATAAAACCTATGAAAAGATCAAATGTTCCTTTTTCTAGGAATGCATGAAGCAAGAAATACATATTTTTGTGGAAAAATGTGATACTTTCCAATGCAACAAGTGAGAAATAGTCAAAACTCTAGGAAAAATACATCCTCTCCCTATCCCACATGCTATATGGGCATATATCTCAATGGAATTCATCATCATATTACCCAAATCTGGTAATAAATCAATCATCATGGTTGTGTTTGATCGACTTTCCAAATATGTTCATTTTTGTCCCCTCCAACACCCATTTAAATCTTCCATAGTGGCTCAAGTTTTCATGATCTTCAAACTACATGGAATGTCAAAATCTATGGTTTCAAACCATGATTTGAATTTCACAAGTAACATTTGGAAATAATTTCTCAAGATTCAGGGCACCCAATTGCATCTTAGCATTGCTTATCATCCCCAGACCGATGGTCAAAGCAAAGATGTCAACAAGGGCTTGAAAGCCTATTTTTGGTGCTTCACATCAGAATGTCAATATCAATGGGTTCAGTGGTTACCTCTTGTTGAATGGCAGTACAATACAACTTAACATGGTGCCACTCTCATTACTCACTTTGAGGTGGTCTGTGGACAAAAAAAACCCTTTGTATTATCTTACCTACCTGGTGTGTCCAAGGTCCAAGAGGTAGATAGAGCCCTTATAGTTTGAGCTAACATTTTATGCACTCTCAAAGATAATTTTTCCATGGATTAGAATCAAATGAATCAACCAGTTGATCAATGTCATTCTGAATGCCATTTTGTTGAAGGGGATTATGTGTTTCTTTGTCTACAACCATATAAGAAAACTTCCTTCAAAGCAAACCATTCTAAGAAGCTTGATCCAAAGTTGTATGGCCCTTATAAAATTATCAAGTGCATTGGGCCTATGGCTTACAAATTATCCCTTCCTAGTCACTCTAAGCTCCATCCATTTTTTCATGTCTCCTACTTAAAGAAAGTGATTGGATCCAAGTGCCAAATTCAAACTAGCCTCCATTTGGTTGCAGCCACAAGTTGTCTTGGACCAACATGAGTGTCATTTCCATCGGCACACCATTTAGGAAGTTTTAATATAGTGGAAGGATACACAACCAAAGGATGCCACATGGGAGTTAGCCACCATTCTGCAACAATCCCCACATCTCAAGCCTTAAGGACAAGGTTTTTCTTTAAGCGGGAGGGCATGTTAGGGTCCTAACTGATCCAATTTTTATGAGCAGAACGAAATGAATACATATTATTAATAGGTTCTTAACACAAAATAATATATATACGGTAAAACTGGTTTTCTATTCAATAATGAAATAAGCTGAAACTGTAAAATGCAGCGGAAACAAGCTTGTTGGAATGGTGGTGGCTTATCTCTGAGAAGAGATGTGACGGCAGTGCGCATTCGCAAGAAGAAAGTTACAATGAGGCTCTGAAGGAATTTTTACAATAATAAATAATGCCAAAAAACCTAGACATCCAAAAACCTAACCCTAGGAGATGAAGCGCCAAAAGTCATGTGGGCCCCGTTTGGATAAGTTAGTGCATCAACTTCCCGGGGTCGTAACTTTTGCATACGATCTCCATTTTAGGCGTGTGATATCCCGTTGGAAAGGTATCGTCGAGGAGATTCATTTTTGGATATAAATCATGCCTTTTTCTATCATTGATTAGCTCGATCCTAAAAACCTTCATTTAGGCCCTCAAAATGGCCCCAGAAGTTAAAACTGCTAAAAATGGTAAATTGCCAAAATTGTCAGAAAACTGTTTTGAGCCAGTTGGAAAAGGTGGGTAGCCACCGATATCCATCTGGATCAATCCTCCCT
>SNQJ01S0083542.1:17478-32685 GCA_010110895.2 Picea sitchensis | reverse complement strand
CATCGTTTTGATTGCATCAAAAGAGCATAAAAATATTATCATATTCCATCAAGATGTATCGTTTTGATTCAAATTACATCATATTAATGTTAAAATTATATTGTGTTAAGGGAAAATTGTATCATGTTTGAATTTGTGTTATATTTCATTACATCGTTTTGATTCAAATTACATCATATTAATGTTAAAATTGTATTGTGTTAAGAAAAAATTGTATCATGTTTGAATTTGTGTTATATTTCATTACATTGCATCAAAGGAGCATAAAAAATAGTATCATATTCCATCAAGATGCATTGTTTTGATTCAAATTACATCAAATTAATGTTAAAATTGTATTGTGTTAAGAAAAAAATGTATCATGTTAAAGTAGACATTGTGAGACAATTATTTAATTATTTTAATTAATTTAATTAAAATAATTAATTTAATTAAAAATAGTATCATATTCCATCAAGATGCATCGTTTTGATTCAAATTACATCAAATTAATGTTAAAATTGTATTGTGTTAAGGAAAAATTGTATCATGTTTTTTTTTTTTTTGAGTAAAAAGGGCGGGACCTATTATATTATGACTTCAGAAAAAAGAGTACATATGACACGCAAGTGCCAGCTGTCGTGTCTATGTAGGAAACCAAGACAGCTGGCCTGCCCACAGTAGCATGCAAAAGAAAAGTGATCACTGCACCACCCTGCCTGTAGGAAACCAGGGTGTTCATTCAAAATTGACAACATTCTTACTGTTCTAAAACTTATTGTTCTTGTGCTAACCATGCTAACAGTTACAGAGCTACAGCTCTGGTGAACAACTACGGAAAGAGAATTGGAAAACATGCAAGACANTAGGAAACCAGGGTGTTCATTCAAAATTGACAACATTCTTACTGTTCTAAAACTTATTGTTCTTGTGCTAACCATGCTAACAGTTACAGAGCTACAGCTCTGGTGAACAACTACGGAAAGAGAATTGGAAAACATGCAAGACAAAAGAAAACCTAGTCCCCGGAGTCCTCGTGAGCTTCCTTCGCTTTTCCACTGTTGGTTGGGATGGCGAAAGGCTGAGAACAGGTCGAGCATTGCTGTCGAGGAGTGGCGTTGGAGTAGGCCGCATAGAGCATGTCCAGGCGCTAGCTGACGCAGACTGCTCTAAAGAGTTGGTCATCGACCAGGCTTCGAACCTCGAAGATCAACTGCAAAAGCTCCGGGTGCAGGAGGGGTGGCGAGGGCGGCGCCTGCGGTTCGTTTTTTGTTTCCTTCCGTCCCGGCACCTCCGTGTTTGTCTTCAGTTCATGGTAGCTACTCTGTGGCTCCTCCTCGACCACGCAGGTGGTGTACTCGTCGTTTTGCGCTGCGAAAGGACATGGGACACCTGTGGAGCGGGACATTGCTTCTGATGCAGCAAAATAAGTCAGGGGAGCCCAATTGTCTGGTACCATAAACCTTGCTCTCCGAGAATTCTGGTGGGAGTTCCAAGTCCGAGTCTTCTTCTATGAGAGTTCTGGGGGGCGAGCTAGCTGTTGTATTCACCCGACGTCGTTTCTTCCTAGCCATGCGCACAACTCGCTGAAAATTCTTGTGCCTCTTCCTTCTGGATTCGGCGGCGTACCAGTCGGCTCCCCTACGGGGCTTCCCTGTTAGCCTCGGCATGGTAGGAGCAAGGAGCAAAGCCAGAACGTTGAAAACTCCACAGCTACACCGTTGCTCACCAAGCTTCGAACTCACCCTGAGATTTTCGTCAATGCAGCTGGAGGGATAGATTATAATGGCTGCCATGATAGCCAAGAGCTTAATGCTCTGGCTATCCGTCCTATGAAAGCTCGTGCAAAGACCCATCAACGAACGGAGGCAGACGGAGGTGGTGTCATTCATAAATGGCTGAGTGTGTGGTGAGAGCCATTATAAATGGCCTCTCCCATGCCGCCTCCACGTGGTTCCTCTTGTATGCGTGTCACCCCATCCGGGGCTAGGTAATCTTTGCTGGCCATTAAATGGAAACAATTGTATAGAACAGAGGAATCATTGCTTCTGGCGTCCCAAATTATTTGTTATGTTTCCCTCCGTACTCCCTCATTTGCTAGGTGATCGGCCACTCCATTCGCCTCCCTTTTGACATGGGAGGGAATAACACTGATATTGTGCCCAAGCAGGATTTTGAAATCTTCAAGCAGTCCTGCGAGGCGCCAGCTGGGGGAGATTTTTTGTGGGTTTCCCCCATGTAGGATCTTGGTGATTAGTTGGATGACGATTTGTGAGTCCCCTTCTAGGATGATTGTGTGGCTGGCCAGGGTTACCGCCTGTCGAAGGCCCTGTAGTAGGCCTGTCAATTCTGCCACATTGTTTGTGGTTTCTCCCAAATATCCCATAGTCAGCATTATAATTTCCCCTTTGGAGTTTCTGATCACAGCTCCATATCCGGCGGGTCCGGGATTGCCTTTTGAAGCTCCATCGAAGTTAATTTTTATGAATCCATTGGGAGGGGGGGTCCAGGTGATTGGGCTGGGGAATCAGTTCTTGGGAGGTGTGGTTGTCATTAAGTCTTTTAAGTTGAGTTGCCAACTTTGAAGGGTTAGTGACTCCTCCTGATTACAATCCTTGTCCCGAGGTTGTCAATGCTTACTTCTAATTGTTTCTTTGATGAGTGTGGCAGCTTTGTTCCAGGTTGACTCTGTCGGGGAGCTCTTGGAATGGAAGATTCATTTGTTCCTCTCCTTCCATATCTGCCATAGAATGAAACCTGGGAGGAGTTGCCATATGTGGTTCAGAATGGGATTGTTGTAGGTGATTGAGTCCTAGTTTTCGATAGTATCCCTGATGTTGCCTCTGTTCTAATTTGATCTACACATGATTTGCGCCCCCTGGTCCCAGACGGTTTGACTATAGCGACAACCATTGAAAAGATGCTCCTTGGTTTCTTCTTGGGATTGACAGAGAACACACATGGATGGCCCAATGAATCCCCTTTTCCTGAGGTTGTCCCAAGTTAGAATTCTGTTCTGGATTATTAGCCAGAGGAAGGTAGAGACCTTGGGCCAGAGTGCGCTGCTCCAAATCTTACCCCAGATGGTGTCCACCTCCTGATTGCAGTGGTTTCCATGTATGCGATAGGCTTCGTTTACCGAGAAGTTTCCTGAAGCTAGATGGCCCCACCTGAGAATGTCGGGTCCCTCCTTCCTGGGAATTTTCCTGCATCCAGCCTCTTGGATCCAGGCGAACAAATTTAAGTCTAGTGGGGTTCCAAGCTCGTGGTTGGAAGTCTTCCATTGCCACCAAGTCTACTCCGCATCAGTGGGTTTCCAGAGGTCTTTTACCTTCAGTGGAGGGGGTTGATTGAGGGCCAGATGAAGGGGTGTGCGCTCTGCTAGGTCCTTTAGAGGTTTGATTTGTTGCCACGAATCCTGCCAGAACCTTGCACTATCTCCGTTGTGTATTTCCCAAAAGGCATGTTTATGTATTATGTCTTTGTTCTGCCAAGCTGTGTTCCAGATGTTCGAACCCTGGATTTTGACATTGTGTCTGATTAGCTGATCCAGTTGCATGGAGGGAGCGTATTTATTCTTCCATATTTGTGCCCATAACGCATCTGCCGTTTTCATCCACCTCCACCAAATCTTGGCCCCCATTATCTGGTTGAGATTTCCTGGATCCTGTAGGCCAAGGCCTCCCCTGCTTTTTGGTGTGCAAACCTTATTCCAGCACACCAGGGCCCATTTCTTGTTGGGCTGCAGACCTTGCCAGAGGAAGTTTCTTTGAATGTTTCTGATCACTCTGATGATGTGTTTGGGAGAAGCTAAGGAAGTAAAGAGGTAAGTGGGTAAGGTTTGAAGAAATGACTTCAGCAGGACTAATCTAGCTGCGATGTGTAGAGTTCTAAAGGTCCAGTTGGCCAGTCTATTGGAGATAGAGATGAGGAGGTTGTCCGAAGAGATGGACTTGGGTGGCGCTCTAGTGAGAGGAATTCCCAGGTAGTTGGACGGAAGGGAGCTCCTGGGGATGCCCAGGATTTTGGAGATGTGTAGTTGAACTGTCGTTGGGGTGTTGAAGAAGAAGAGCTTGGATTTGTCTAGGTTCAGCGTCATGCCCGAGGCTTCAGTGAAGTCAGAGAGGATGGAATTGAGTTTGAGGGCTTCACGTGTCGTAGGAGAGTTCATGAGTAGGGTGTCATCGACGAATTGGATGTGTGAAGGGGCAGGCCTAATATTATGCAGGGGTAGGCCTTTGAGGGCTCCTTCCAGCACAACTGATTTGATGTAGCGTCCCAGGCCATCCACCATTAGAACAAAAAGAAAGGGTGAGAGCGGATCCCCTTGCCTAATGCCTCTAGAAGCTGAGAAGGGGCGCGAGGGGACTCCATTGACGAGGATTGAGAAGAAAGATGAAGAGGTGAGGTTCAAAATTCAGTTTACCCAATCTTGATCAAAGCCAAAGGAATTGAGGATAGCTCTGAGGTACTGCCAGCTGGCTTTATCAAAAGCTTTTGAGAGATCAAGTTTGATTAACATACCTAGGATTTTTGTTGATTTGAGAGAGCTGACCACCTCATGTGCCAGTATGACGCTATCCATGATCTGTCTGCCTTCGACATATCCCGCTTGCTCCTTGGAGATGAAAAATGGCAGGATTGTCTTGATTCTATTTGCAATCACCTTGGTGATAATCTTGTAGATGACATTACATAAGGCGATGGGCCTGAATTGTTTGGGGTTGGTGACTCTTTCTTCCTTTGGGATGAGAGTAAGGAAAGTGGCATTGAAGGCTTGGAGAACTTGTCCCGACGATCTGGATTCCTTGACGACTTCCCAAACATCGTTACCTATGATGTCCCAACAGTGATGGAAGAAATATGTAGTGAAACCGTCGGGGCCTGGGGATTTTCCAGGAGGCATAGCTTTTACCGCCTGGTCCACCTCTTCCTTAGATATTGGCCTTTTAAGAGCGACATTCTGTTCTGGTGTGATTAGCTTGGGAATATGGCTGGTGACTCGGGCGATTGCTTCACTTCTGTCCACTGTACTTTCCGTGAGGAGGGTTTGGTAGTAATGGTTGAGCTCTTCTTCAATGCGTGTGTGTTCTTTTATCAACTGGCCCTGATCATTTTCCAGATGTGTTATTCTGTTGATATGTCTCCTGTGTATCATTGTTCTATGGAAGAATTTGGTATTATTTTCCCCTTCCTTGAGCCATTGTATCCTGGATTTATGCCTCCAGAGGATTTCCTCTTGCTTCCTTCGTTGATCCAATTGAATCTGTAGCTGCTCTTCTTCCGCCATGAGCTTAGCAATGTGAGCTCCCGATATAAAGATTTTTTGTATCTTGGCTAGTCTGCGCTCTGCATCTCTGATACCTTGGAAAATGTTGCCGAAGGTGTTTTTGTTCCAGTGTTTGAGCCTTTGCTTGAAGCTTTTGAGCCTTTGTTGGAATATGTACATCTTGGTGCCCTCCTCTATCTCACACTGATTCCACCATGTTTGTGCCAACTATTGGAAATCTGGGTGTGTGAGCCAGAATTTTTCAAATCTGAAGGGTTTGAATTTCGGTGTTGCTTCTATAGCTAATTAGAGGGTGATTGGCCAGTGGTCGGAACCCGTTTGGGGAAGGATCAAGATTTCTATACAGAGGTCTCTCTCCAACAAATATTCTGTTACGAGAAAGCGATCGATTCTGCATGCTACATGCTGACTACCGGATCTGCGGTTGGACCAAGTGAAAGTGCCATTGTTGGTCTCTATGTCTACAAGCTTTAATTGTTCAGGGAGGGTTTTGAACTTACCACTTTCTTGCTCTAGTCATTTGCTTCCGCCTGTTTTTTCCTCCAACGACATAATCATATTGAAATCACCTCCTAGGATCCAGTTGGGTGTGTTCACCAGCGCTCTGACTTTGGTTAGCTTCTCCAAAAAAATGTTTTTTTCCTGTTTCCCTTGTGGGCCGTAGACATTGGTAATGGTCCCCTCTTGATTTGAGCCTATGATTTCAAAATGAGATGACAATGTACCTGCTGTGGAGAAGGGTCCACTGAGGGTCATGTGGGTGGGATTCCACAGTATTTCCAGTCCTCCCGATGCTCCCACGACGTCCACATAGACATAATTGCAGCCTTTCCATATGCATTGGAATATGGTTTCAGCTTCCTTTCCTGCACATTTGATTTCCTGTAACATTAGAATGTCTGGGCTTTCCTCCTTGACACATTCTCTGAGGATCATTTGCTTGGATCGTCCGTTGAACCCTCTAATGTTCCAAGTGATGATATTCATCATTAAGAGGAGGGGTGTGGGTGGAGGTATCCCTCTGAGAGCTTCTGTATCTGTCCTGAGTTGATCATCAGGTGTCCAGCTTCTTTAATCAGCTGATGTACTGATTTCCTTCCTCTTCTCTTATTTTTGCGTGGTATTTTTTTGGAGCCAGAGCTTCATTCTGTGGCAATACGTAGGCGCGATGTGGATCCTGCTGTGGAGTTAAGGAAGACCTTGTGCACCTTTCGAAGTTGTTCCTCTGGGAGGCCTTGCAGGTCTTTCTGATCTAGGGCTTCCTCCAGTTTCTCCAGATCAATGTCCGTCAGGTCTTGGGCATCCATTTGCATTAGAGTGTCTCCATCGATATCCCCTTTTTCTTCTGCATTGATTTCCTTATTCGGATCTGAGGAAGGGGGTTCAGGGTTCTGGGCGTCGCCTTTCTGTGCACCAGCGTGTGGATCTTGGACTTCCTCCTCCTCAGGTAACTGGATTAGAATGTCATAAGCATTCCTGGTCTGGATTCTTGGTCTGGGATCAGCTGTTTGTCTTCGAGTGGGATTTTTCCTCCTTGTCTGGATCATGGTGAAGCCGTCTTTCTGCAGATTCTGACTGATCTTGGGGGCTTGCCGATTTAGGGGGCAGTCCCGAAACAAATGGCCATGTTCGTGATATTTTCTGCATCTGAACGGGATGTGCTCGTAGTCAAGGGTCTGTGACCAGTCTTCATCCTGGTATTCCAGTATTACCACTCCTGGTAAGGCTTTGGCGATGTTCATGTAGACACAAATGCGGGCATAGGAGGTGTACTTGCGTTGCTTTGTGGCTTCAGAGGCTTTCACATATTGACCGATGGTGTTTCCTATTCCCATGAGGATCTCCTCCAACCAGAACTCTTGCGGGAGGGAGTAGAGGCGGATCCAGACGGGTGCCATTGTAAATTCCTCCTTGTCTGGGCTGAAGCGCTATGTCCAGTACTTTAGGAATAGCCCTGCTGAGTTGAAAAAATATGGGCCATTTTCAAAAATGCGATCTTTGTCTTCTAGGTTGTATAGTATGATGGTGAAGAAGCCTTTTGAGCTGAGCTGGACCTCATAATCTCCTTTGGGATTCCACCAGTGTTTGATCCATTTGTTCGGATCTCTTTCTGATGGCCAGAGTCCTAGGAATTTGCCGAGGAGGGCGTGTTCTTGCATGAACTGTGTGTGCTCGCCCACTCTGGTTGAGCTTATGTGATACCTGGGCGCTTTTTCCATTTGCGAGATGCATTTCCTGGGTACCCAGCTGCGTGGTGCTCTGGTTTGAGATGTGCTAGCCTCCGTTTCCATTTCCTGTCGAAGGCCATGTTCCTTGGCGAGTATCTTCTCCCGGATTTGTTGTGGCGGCTCGAATGTTGGTCGCTTTTCCCTTGTCCCAGATCTGTCGTTGGCCGTTATGTTACTGTATGAGGGGGGTTTCCCTCCCTCTGCAGCGCCCATGGCTACGGATCAAGGCCAGTGCGAGTACGCGCTGCAGCTGTAGGGTTTCGTGGCCGCGGCGAGTGCTGTGGTGATCAGGCGACGACTCTCATGGGCCGAGTGCTAGGGTTTTTTCTCTCAGAAATATCATATTCATTTCTTTTACTTGATGAGTCATCTTTCTCTGATACTTTTAATCCGAAAAATTGTATCATGTTAAAGTAGACATTGTGAGACAATTATTTAATTNCCGAGTGCTAGGGTTTTTTCTCTCAGAAATATCATATTCATTTCTTTTACTTGATGAGTCATCTTTCTCTGATACTTTTAATCCGAAAAATTGTATCATGTTAAAGTAGACATTGTGAGACAATTATTTAATTATTTTAATTATTATTGTTTATTTATTTAATATTATAATTAGTTATTAATAATTTAATTTTTATTGTTTATTTAATTATTTTTATTAATTTAATTATTACTATTAATTTAATCATTATTATAATTATAATTACATATTAATTTTATTATTAGTATTAGTATTTGTAATTAGTATTTTCATAATATTCTAACATTGATAAGATTGATGATTCCTATGAATTATTTTATAACATACTAATCATGAGAATAAAGACCATATATAAATACATTTTTGAAATTACCCCGCTAACATTCAATCAATTTCATACCACGAGATTAAAAAACATCTATTCATAAACATAATTATGGAATTTTACCACACTAACATTCAATCAATTTAACACCATGGAATAAAAAACATATATATATATATATATATATATATATATATAGATAGATAGATAGATAGATAGATAGATAGATAGATAGATAGATAGATAGATAGAGATAGATAGATAGATAGATAGATAGATAGATAGATAGAATAGATAGAATAGATAGATAGAATAGATAGATAGATATAGATATAGATATATGCAATAATGAAATTTTAGATTAAATAGTAAAAATATTAAATGATTTTTTCTTCTTGTAAACAAGTGGTACATTACCACCTAGAAAATGTCAATTTTGTATAAAGCATTGCATGAAAAATGATGTACACATATTTAAGAAAATGAAGCATTTAGTTCTCTCCTCATCTTATAAACCTTACTCATCCTTACTCTAAAAAAAACATAATAAAATAACAGTACAATAAGAATTGCTCACATTTAAATATGTAATTAAAAACATGTAAATATCCTTTGATTTTTCCAAATCACTCCCATCTTCATCAATTTGGAAGAATATAATATATTTTAATTAATGAATAATTTCAACTATATACAAGTTAAGAAAGAAATCCATAATTAGCAATTATTATTGAGGACACGGGATGAAAATATTCCACCATTCTTCAGGGCACTTTGCTTTAATTCTTTGTTAGTGACCTAACAAATATATCCATTTAGTCTTATGTAATAATAAAAAACGATATTTAATAATTTCATATGTTAATGTGGTATATTATCATAATAATCAAGATTATATTAATAAACTTACAAGGTGCCCTTTAATTAAGGACCTCTAGACTTACCTGAAGAATGTATAATTTGTTAATTTATTTGCATATATTCATGCATGTACATTAGATAAGATAAGATTAGTTAAGTTTATCAATTTCCAACAAATGACCATAAGAGTAGGTCAAATATAGTACTAAAAGATTATATTAGAGAAAGATAACAAGTTAAAAGAATATCAAAATAAATAATTACAAGCATATCAAAATCAATAACTACAAGCATATATTATTTATTATTTTTATGGATTTTTGTTGTGGTGTGTGAGGGTCCACTCATTTTTCTTTCTTCTCATTGGTGATCCTCTTGTCCTTTAAGAAAAACTTAATGATTTTTTAAATAATAGTTATATCAATGTCAAACGGCTTATAGTTTTTGTCTTTGTTTTCTATATCAAGATTATCGATATACTTATTTAATTTGTCAAAAAAACATACAAAATGAAGTCACCTATAAAATTTAACGATGACATAAAATGAAATGTAAAAGGTAAAGGACTAGAAACATGAGTGACTAAATTAAAGACTAATTTGAACATATTTCAGTTGATATGTTTTCTCCTCCTCCTTATATTCTCAAAGAATCTATAAAGCTTATCTTGTATCACTAAATAGTATATTTGAGAACCTTTTATGTATATGTTTCAATGCTCTTTACTTACTACCAATACTTCAGAGCAATGTTTGTGGTATTCTTTTTACCACTTCCTCATGGCAGTGTAAAATATTTCTTGATGGAAATTGTGCCACCACCAAATTTCAAAACCTATCATTTTCCATGAATTTGCATATCATCATAATTGGAGTGGTCTATACTCTATCCTCTACTAAGATAGATATTTATCTCTACTCATCATCATCTTTGTGCCCTATGCTCAAACATTAGTATGAATATCATAGAAAAAATAAGTACCATAAAAATGTAGTATATTGGATTCAATTACACTCTAAATTTCATTGAAAATTGAAAGATAAATCATACCATGGATAGCATGCCCATATATACTATGAATAAGATCCCCATAAATTGATTTCTATTGCACCAAATGCAAGTGATTCATATCCAGGTATTTTCTCATTTTTTGGAGGTTATACACATAAATGCTAAAATATTTTTTTATCAAGTTTATTTTGCAACACAAAACAAACTACAGTAAGTAACGTTTATAATTATAAATGAAACTCTTTGTAAAATAATACATATTTTCAAATATTAGATAACAATATTAAAATATGTAATTACAAATCATTGGGGGATTCTTTCCATTTCCTTCATTGATTACAATTCATTTACCTTTTCTTCTTCGAGGGTCCTCATCTCTTTCCCTATATATAACATCATTAACTGATCGATATCCCTTTGAAGCCACATGTTCTGTAGATATATTACAATGATACACCACTAATTTATATACATAAAATCCATGGAATAAAATGTATGCATAAGTTGTCATGACATGGAAAATACCCACACATAACATCAACATATGCAGAGACATAGAGACTAACCCTCCAAATCAAAGACATATGTAGATAATAAGTGTAATGCATTTTTCGTAGATGACAATGAACATGCTTCCAAGTTAGGCATGGAGCATTGCCACATACAAACGATATTTTTACATGCACATGACTAAGTGAAGGATGGAGTGGTGACCATCCTTGTGAATTTATATCGGACGAGTAGGGGTGCCTTGAACGCATGACCCAGACATGCGGACCCAAGGGGACTTGTATCCATGACTTTCAGATGATGGAAGCACATACGATTGGATGAATTGGGGAATGCAGAAAAGGCCAAATTTCCAAATGTATGCTTGGGGCACAAACAACCTAGAAAATGGGGCAAGGGGACGGGCATGTAACAACTCAAGTGGACCAACATGTACAACAATCAAGTCATCCCTAGTCACTTCATGCAATTCACTTGGCCAATTGAATGGATAAGTCACATATAAGTATGAGGAGACTTGGATGAGCTAAAGCATTCATTCATCATCAAAAAATAAGAAAGAAAGTTTCAACGAAGGGATATGCATTGGTTTTTTCTAAGGTGCGATGTCCCAGGTCACCCAAGTTGGCTAAGTGATAGAGTTATATGAACATAACCTACAAGAGGAAAACTTTCAGTTGCGACAAGGGTTGAGGTGTGCAGAGAAGCTAGGTAGTCTTCGAAGGAAAGTTTACTTGACTCTTTGTATTCTTGTAATGAGATACAGGCAATGGCCAATATAACCTCTTGTATCATTGTAACATTATTATGTATAAGTGAATAAAAGGGTGTTAGGAACCATCTTGATGCCACATAACCTCATGAAATATGTTCTATTCTCTTTATGTTGGATGCTTTTCTCTATGTTCTTACATGTTAACTAAGTGTTAACTAATCTAAGTACTATTGGGAACAATTCTATTGGAAAAATCTAAGTTTAATAGGACTTGGTATTGTTATATAACTTTGTAGCTCAAGGAAAAGTTATGAGAATACTTTGAGAAAAGAAGCATATTCTAGTTGTAGTAGGCACAATTTGGTTGAGTTGTTGTGACTAAGGAAACACGTTTCCTCACAAATGAAGATGACAAAAATGAAAATTTTGGTAAAGACTCTTAGATCCGTGACAAGTGGTATCAGAGCTCAACTTCTTCAAGGAGTTGGATTCAAAGTTGTGTTGGGTGATCTTCACCATGCCTTAGAAGGAAATATTTGGTTTGGAGGTAAAATTGACATATTTGAGGGAATTATGCTATCATTCACTGACCAAGAATAATCCTAGGGTACTTGGGTTCTTAGGAGGGAATCACTTGATGCAAGTGTTGGAGAACTCCTTACGACAAGAAATCAAAAAAGTGAAAGAGTGCACTAGATGTTGGATAAAGGCGGAGGATGATACCAAAATTTTGCAAAAATTTGTGGTCGGTTCAAGAGAATCCTATTCAAGTGTCCAACTGTGACTTAGAGTGCACTTCAATGGAGTGAATATGAACATGGTTTTTCTTGAGGACACATTGCTGATATTTTTGGGGCCAAGTGCAATTGGACCAAATATTTCCCCCACATGCCTCTCAAAGATGGTGTTGCTTGGTACCCTATGGCATCCCACTTCGAATAGAGGTAAGCATGGTCATTCTTATTATTGTTCATATCACTTAAAAAATTGTGCACATCATAGTCCTACATATAGAGGGTTGTAAAAGATTGTTTCCTTGGTGGGAAACCAAGGTCAACATGATCACCAATTGTGTTTTGTGGAATTGATAATCAATGGGAGGATGGTTCAGGCATTGGTTGACTCTAGTGCCTCACACAATTTCTTGTGGAAATAATTGGAACATGAGCTTGGGCCATGTGAAGCTATGGTGAAGTCAGTCAAATCTAAGGCCAAGGAAACAATGAGATTTTCCTTTATTGTACACATTTAGTTGGAAAAGTGGAAGGGTCATGCAAAAGTCACTATCTTTCAAATGGATGACTTTGAATTCATCCTTGACAAAGATTTCCTAAGGAGGACATGGTATTTCCTCATTCCATTTGTAGAGAAGTTGGTTATACTTGGTGAACACAAGGCTTGGGTTGTATGAACAATCGCAAGAAGGCCAATTGGTATCTATATTGAGCATGAAGAGGGTGCCCAGGTGCCCAAAATTGCAGATGTATGTGGCGATCATCGGGGAAGTGGATGAGGATGGAGTGGGGATGCCTATTCCATCATCACTTTTCAATGTATTGAGTGAATTTGAAGACCATGTTCCTGACGAGATGCCAAATGTTCTCCCACCTAGGTGCACTATTGATGTAATATCCCCAGTTCTACTCCCCACAATTATAATGTAATTGTGAAAATATTAATTAGGTTAGTGAGCCGATATGGTTGAGTGGGATATCTCATATGAATTGATATGGATAAGGGCCAAGCTATGAAAAATACACATCACAATTATTAATAAAAAAAATTATAACTGGTTGTGGCACAAGTGGTACGATAACGACAGGAAGATATGATTCCACAAGTGAGGGGAATAAAGAGGGGTCCAAGGGGTTACCCATTTATATTAATTCATCATTTTCCATATTAAATTTTGCTTCCTTTGAAATATCAAGAGAGTTATTAAAGTGATGTAAGAGTGGTAGGTGAGAAAGGTCGACTCGCCTAATTTATGACGACATGAGCTAAGTAAAACTACTTTTTGGGAAATGTGTGAGGCAGGATTGCATGAGAAGAAAAGGAAATTTGAGTTCATTATTGGATCATATTTTTCATGTTGTTTTGAAGAGCAAGAGGAGGGATGAGGACTGGAAAAATAGAACCAACCATGATATGCTTAAGAAAAATCATTGTTGGGATGAGTTTTATGTTGAAAATGGTGTTGTAGGCCTCTAATGAAGGTTTCATGCATGTAAGTGACATTTCATATTGAGGAAATAGTGCAAGATCCTGGATAAGGATGATGTGAGCACTTTTGGAGTAGCCGAGAGTTCCTAGATTCCCCATTTGTGATATTCCAGAGGGACTATGTGTCAGAGAAGAGGGATACCATTCCTTGGGTTGTGTAGGTTGTGGGGAAGAGAGATGGTGGATTGGAATTGTTGTTGGAGTAGAACATGGGTTGTAACATCCCTAGTTATAATCACCATGAATTATAATGTAATTGTATAAATGTGAATTAGACTAGGGAGTCGAGGTGTTGGGTCGAAGAGCCCATATTGATTTAATGTGGTCGGGGGTTGAATTGCATGTTATGAACATTGATTAATTAATAAAAGTAATAATTGTTGGTTGTGATACTAAAGGAATGAAGAAATATGGGGGGTATTATGCCACAAGAGAGAAAGGGGTCCAAGTGGGAATTATTCATGGGTATTAATATTACCCACATTCCTAAAATTATTATCTTGTGTACAACCTTCTATTTGTTGATTGAGTGTATGAGAATCCAATCATTTAAATCATGCAAGAGGGTGGGTGTGAGTGGTCACATCCCATAGTTATTGGAGAGCATGGGATGAAGTGAAATCATCCTTCAGAAGAGTGTGAGTCAAGAAAGGAAGGAAGAAGAGAAAATTCATATGCAGAATAGGGACAGTTTTTACATGCAGATTTTGGGAAGCAAAGGAGGAGCAAAGGGATGGAAAGAGGACCAATCATGGTATATGTTGGATGCAGGCCAATTCAGGAAGAAAGTCTATTTTTGGAGGAGAAGGATGCAAGGAGGGAAGGACAATTGGAAGGAAAAGCAACATGTGTAAGAGAAGCAGGCGATGCGCGCATGCAAGGAAGACCTAACGACGCTAGGGTTAGGGTTTTTGTAATATATTATAATGGTTGGTGAGACAAGGATATAAATAAGTAGTACTTAGGCAACAAATAGAGAGATACAAAGGGGGGGGGAGATATATAGATATACACAGAGGAAGAGAGGGTTGTAAGAACTGTATGATTCATTAAGTTGGTGAGCGAGAGAAGTAATGAGCGACTCGATCCCGAGGGTTAGATCATAGGATGAGGAGCTTGGTGTGACCTAGTCAACCTTATAGGAATAGAGGAGCCTGTGGAAAAGAGTGAGACCTAAGATTGTAAACACACATGACGTGATATATTTATGAACCATAATAAAATATTGAGAGCTAGATCTTTGTGGACGTAGCCGAGGAGGGGGTGAACCACGGTAAGACCTGTGTTATGTGAAGGAATGTATTCATCTTTATGTTTGATTAATTGTTGAATGTTATATGAATGAAGTAACTAGGTATATATGGTATTCCACATGAATGAATATAATGACTGTTATAATTAGATGTTAGATTGAATGAAAAAAGATTACAGAGCATAATCGCTGTTGAGACCACATATTGTACCCTTTTACTCATACTTTTTGCCATTGTTATACCCTTCATCACCTATATTTAGACCCATATTATCACTTCATCTAATCACCTCAAGGTATACAACGTCCTTTCTCATCACTATATGTTTAAT
>SNQJ01S0083541.1:15415-43428 GCA_010110895.2 Picea sitchensis | reverse complement strand
AAACATCGTTTAGGGCCTCAAAACAGCTCCAGAAGTTTAGGACCCAAAAAACTGCTAAAAATAGTAAATTATCAAAATTGCGAGAAAGTTATTTTGAGCTAGATGGAAAAGGTGGGTGGCCACAGATATCCACCTAGATCAATCCTCCATCCTTAGGAAGCAATGGTCTCCATTGCGTTGATTTCTCCCATTATATGAGGAAATTTCTGTTGAATTTGGCCCTGGGTGAGCCACTTGCCCTGGTGCAGGAGCTGCCCTGCTTTGACGACTTGATAAAGCTGGATCCTTTGTTGTCGAGTGCCCTTGATCTGTGTGTCCGCAATATGATCACTGGATGCCTGTTGTATGCAGTCGAGTTTGATCTTTGTTGGTTTCAGTTGTTCTTCTATGTCTGAGGTGTCCAATAATGGTGGGAAATAAGGCCGAAGGAGGTCCACGTTGAACACTGGGTGCAGGCCAAGGAAAGGAGGAATGTTGAGTGCAAAAGAATTATCCCCCATAGCCTTGGTGATGGTGTACATCCCATAACAGAGTGGGTGAATCTTCCGATGGGGTCCTGTAAGACATTCTTTTTGCAAGTGCAACCAAACTTTGTCGCCCACCTGAAACTTATGTGGAACCCGATGTTGATCATGGCACGGCTTGTACTTGTCATTGGACTTATGTAGGGTATCTTGAACCTGTTGGCGGATGTGTTGGATCCTCTCAATGAACTGGGTGGATTTGTCAGCCTCAGTTGGAGTAGGATAGGAGTTGGTCGAGGTGACTGCAAGGGGAAGTGCAACATCTATGGGACCCAATGGTTGGAATCCCAACCCCACTTGAAAGGGGCTATGGTCGGTTAAGCTATGCAGGGCTCGATTGTAGCTATGTTGGACATAGGGAAGACTCTCATCCCATGTGCGAGGGTGATTGGAATTATACATGCGCAAGATATGCATGATCATTCGATTTACGACCTCGGTTTGGCCATCTGTTTGGTGGTGGAAGGCCATGGATTTGGTGAGCTTGGTGTCCAGTAGTGACCAGAGGCTCAACTAGAATGTGCTGAGAAATAGACTGTTCCGATTTGAGACAATGGTTTGTGGGATTCCAAAATGTACCCAGACCTGTTCAAAGAAGAGCTTGGCAGTGGCTTCTACTGTGATGCTCTTCTTCCAAGCAACCATAATCGTCATCTTAGAAAAGCAATCAACAACCACAAAAACACAGTCATTTCCCCTCTTGGTGGATGGGAGGTCCGACATGTAGTCCATTGAGATGGATTCCCATGGCCTGTCAGGAGTAGAAAGAGGGGTGTACAGGCCCTGTTTCTTAGTGGTTTGTTTGGTAATAATGCAGGCAGTGCAAGACCTGATATACTTGTTGACCTCTTGTCAAAGTTTCGGCCAATAGAAATGTTTTTATAGCATTGCCACTATCTTTTCAACATTGAAGTGTCATGCCACCCAGTTGTAGTGGGCTTCCCAGATCATCTTCTCTCGCTCACTTGATGGAACACATATATGGCCCAGTTGACACAACAACCCATCCTAAAAATGGAAATTATCAACAATTTCCTTTGCACCCAACATTTGGTAGGTGGTGGTGAAGTCTGGGTCTATCTCATAGAGTTGGGGCCATCCATAGGTCTCATGGCTACATCAGTCTAGCACTGTGGTGAGTGTCGCGACAGGTGGTCTAATGAGACAATCAGCGATGCGGTTGGTGCTTCCTATTTTATACTTAATGTTGAGGTGGAATTGCTGCAAGTATGTGGAACACTTTTGATGGTGGTCATTCTGCAATTTTCCTTGTGTCTGCATGAACTGCAGTGGCTTATGATCAGTGTGGATGACTGTCTCCATCCAAACAATGTAATGTCTCCACTGCCGGCAGGCTTGCACAATGGAGTACATTTATTTGTCGTAAGTAGGGTACTTACAGACAACATCTGATAGTGTCACACTATAATAGGCCATGGGGTGGTCGTGCTGCGTGAGAACGAAACCCATAGCATAGTCTGAAGCATCAGTCTCAATCTCAAAGGGTTGTTGCAGGTCTGGTAGTGAAAGTATTGGGGTTGAGCACAAGCGCTGCTTCAAATCATCGAACACTTGTTGTTGGGGTTTGCCCCATGCAAATTTCGCCTTACCACTACCCCTGGTTATTTGGCTGAGGGCCCATGCAATATGGGAGAATCCCAACACAAACCTGCAGTAGAAATTGGCAAGGCCCAAGAAGCTCTGAAGCTCAATGAGTGTGGTTGGGGCTAGCCAGTCACAAATGACTTGGATCTTGGCTGGATCCACATGTACGCCATGCTGATAAATGATGTAGCCTAGGTAATGGACCCTATCCATGCCGAAGGATAATTTTTTCAAGTTGGCGTATATCTTGTGCTACCGTAGGGTGTGCAAAACCTACTGAATATGCTGCAAGTGTTCAGCCCAAGTATTCCTGTAAATGAGAATGTCATCCAGATACACCACTACAAAAGTATTGGTGAATGGTTGTAGGATATCATCCATCATCCTCATGAAACTGGCTGGAGAATTTTTTAAACCAAAGGGCATGACCAACCATTCAAAAAGGACTTCCTTTGACATGAAGGCAGTCTTCTAGACATCAGTCTATTCTATCGGGACCTGGTGGTAGCCAGAATTCAGATCAATCTCACTGAATTATTTGGCCCCCATGAGTTGATCAAGGAGGTCATAGATTCGGGGAATCGGGTACCGGTTTCTGACTGTGATTTTATTCAGAGCCCGATAATCAATGCAAATTCACCAGGTTCCGTCTTTCTTTTGTACCAGCACGATTGGGCTCTTGCAAGGTGAGGAGCTAGGACGGATGTGCCCCTTGTGGAGCAATTCTTGGATTTGTCGCTTGATCTCCTCATTCTCTAATAGAGAGCAGCGATAGACTGGCCCATTGGGCAGCAGTGCACTGGGGGTCAGATCGATGGCGTGCTTGACCTGACAGTGTAGAGGTACCTCGGTAGGTGAGGATAAGATATCCGAGTATTCTTCCATGACCTTATCTACTTGGTTCTTGCTGTGTGGAGAGGTAAGCCACCGAGACCTTGGATGTGGCTGTGATTTTTATCTCATTCTAAGAGAAAATCACGAAGAAGACAAACTTCCCTGTTTGAGAGATGACCTTCCTTCATTGCTTAGCAGAGATCAAGGAAATAGAACTAGGTGGGACAACCTCGAGTATCCTATACAATTTCCTATTCAAAGTAATAATAACACTACGAGTCCTAGACTCATATACAACATGACATTTCCATAAATAAGGTTGGCCAAAAAGAACATCACAAACTTCGATAGGAGCAACATCACACAATACCTCATCTTTGAAGGGCTTGATGCCGTATGACATTTGACACTGTTGGCTGATGTGGAGATCGCTTCCTTGGCGAAGCCATCCAATGGTGTAGGGTTGTGGGTGCGGCGTTGTCGGCAGGGCTAGCCACTTGACGAACTCTGCTGAGATGAGGTTCTTTTGGCTACCACTATCAACGATGAAGTGTAGCAGGGTGCCTTTTACCCACATCTGTGAATGGAAGAGGTGTTCTCCTTCTTTTGTCTCATCTAGTTCACTATGCTGGAGCTTGATGGTAGAAACGGTGGCACTGGGTTCTGCTTCAATGATCCGTCTTCCCCTTTCTTTTTATAAATCAAAGTCAAAACCCACATCTGATTCAGAGGCTTTCACTTCGGCCACCAGCGTCTGCTTTGAGTGACAGTCAGCAATGTTATGCCAAGGGATCTTATGGAAGTCGCACCACTTCCTGGTATCTTTCTTTGTCTTTTTGGTGTCCTTCTTTGATTGCAGTTTGGATTGGTTGTCCTGATAATATCCATATTTTCTCTGTCCTTTGTTCTATGGTTTGGGGCCACCCTTTCCTGGATTTTTTTGTGAGGGGTTCCCCGACCCAAATTGTCGCATCTTTTGTTTGAGCTTCTGCTCAATTTTGACAGCATATCAGTAAGTCAAGCCCAAGGATGAGATGTCCAGAAATTACATTTTGGTCTAGATGTACCTATGCAGAGCACTGTGATACTTGAGCACCAGATGTCTCTATGAATATTTGATACCCATC
Source organism: Picea sitchensis (assembly GCA_010110895.2). NCBI lineage: Eukaryota > Viridiplantae > Streptophyta > Pinopsida > Pinales > Pinaceae > Picea > Picea sitchensis. The sequence goes on along the minus strand of SNQJ01S0083541.1, from coordinate 39,338 downwards.
TTGGTGCGCAAGGTATGGAAGATATTTGTGAAATCTAGCACTGCTTGGTCTCTTTCTTTCCGCAGTGTGGTCCATTTGGTATACAAGTCGTCATAAATTCCAACAGGGTAGTATTGTTCCTTAATAGCATCCCTGAAGGATTCCCATGTGGCCGTGACTGTAAATAATGAGGGTTCCTCTGTTTTCTTTTTCTCACAGAAAGTTTCTCACCAATATTTGACATGGGGAATGACTTTGAGGAGCGCAAAAGTTATCTTTTCTCTATTTGAAAAGTTATGGACAAAAAAATACCCATCTAGTAGATTCAACCACTTGTCTACAACATCTACGTCTATCTGACCTTCAAATATAGGAATATCAAAGTTTATTTGTACCTTGAAGGGGGCGGTGCCTCTGCTCGAAGAAGATGCGTCGCCTATTGGTAGTCGCCGAAGGATTTGCGCGAAATTATCCATCATCTCGTTCCTCTGTTGCATGAGGGATTCCTCAATAAATAGTTTGAAAGGATCTATTTTCCTGTCATCTTTATTTTCTCCTTCCATGAGAGGTCTCTTGGGTGTGCGAGATATTTTTTCCTCAAGAGAAACAAGCTCGAGACCTAACTCTTTGTACTCCAACCTCGTTGGGGACATGCATTAAGATGACAAGGAGTAGACCGCTCTGATACCACTGATCCAGATTTTATGAGAATAATGAAATGACTACAGATTATTACTAGATGCTTAACATATAATAACAAAGATACAGTAAAACTGGTTTTCTATTCAATAAGGAAATAAGCTGAAACTATAAAATGCAGCGGAAAACAAGCTTGCTGGAATGGTGGCGGCTTATCCCTAAGAAGAGATGTGATGGCTGAGCTCATTCGCAAGAAGATGATTAAAATGAGGCTCTCAAGGCCTTTTTACGATAAATAGGAGTTTCAAAAACCTTAAACATCCAAAAACCTAACCCTAGGAGATGAAGCGCCAAAAGTCATGTGGGCCCTGTTTGGGTAAGTCAGTACATCAACTTCTCGGGGTCGTAACTTTTGCATACGATCTCCGTTTTAGGCATATGATAGCCCATTGGAAAGATCTATCCGAGGAATACAACATTTGTACAAAATTTCATGATGAAATTTATGATGAAATTTTGCGACCGCAACATACCCCAAAAAACGTTGTTTAGGGCCTCAAAACGGCTCTGAAAGTTCAGGACTCGAAAAACTGCTAAAAATAGTAAATTATCAAAATTGTGAGAAAGTTATTTTGAGCCAGCTAGAAAAGGTGGGTGGCCACTGATATCCACCTGGATCAAGAAAGGATTGTGGGACATGACATATTCTGGTGCTAAGTGTTGAATATACATATAAGACTTATGAGATTAACGTGGGGAGTCAAATTCGATTTTGTATTGAATCTTTATGTGGAAAACATAGTGGATTATGTGTTGGAAGTTTGGGTGTGCTTGTACTTGGTTTTAGTTGATGGAAATGAATGTGGGAAACAACGTGCAATTACTACACGTCACTCTTACCCTACCTCAAGGTCACCACCTTCACTTTGTTTTCATTTGTGTTGGCTTCTTTGGTTGGTGTTGCCTCTATTTTTCTTAGCCTTGGGAAAAATAATGGTGCTTGTTGGTTTTCTGGCATTATCCTTATAGGTATGTTGGCTCTTACCTCTCCATTCATGAACTGTATCTCTACTCCAAATAAAATCATGACGTTGGCTCTTAGATTTGCTTACAGACTGTGTTTTCTTTCCAAATTTTATAATGGATGAATGTGGGTATTATAGTTGTGAAAATTACCTTTAAATGAGGTTTCTTCCTATTGGAATTTAAATGTTTCAAGCTGGGAGTATTGCTCGACATTTTGTTCTGTTTGAAATATGTGATTGTGTTTTGCCTAGAATGAATGCTGCTTATTTCTCTATGAATATTGGAGAATAATTATGGAAAGTACCTTCGGTTTCTCCCTTCTATGGTAATTAAAATTTGAAGGGTTTTCTTTGAAATAAAAGATCACTTATGTTTTTAGCATAATGCCATACCCTTTATCCAGTCTTTGGAATACTTGTAGCTCTTTCGAATTATCTTTCCACTATTTGTGAATATAGGTGAAACATGAGTATTTTCCTTGTAGCCACCAGAGGAGTTCTATGGAAAGTCTGTTTTGGAAATAAATGGTTAAATGGTTTTGCAAACCCCTTATTAATGTTTCTCCCTTATGTTTTCCCAAACCTTGGCTTTTTATTTGATATATGGAAATTAGTATATTTGAACTACGGTATTGGTGTTTGTTACAGTATTGACCCAACAGTGGGAATGATTAGTTATATGCATGAAGTCTTGGCTCGTCTGTTATTTATCTATGGGGTTTTGGTCGATTTTGAAGTTATATGATGTTAAAATAAAATGATAAGAACAAGTTTCACATGGGTTTTCAAACCTAGTCTTTTTATGCAATAAGTATTGGGGTTGTGATATAAGTATTGTATAGTGAAGGGCCGATGGCATTATGTTTTTGTTTTCAACCTCCCATGTTGGCATGGTGTAGTCTGGTTTTAATTGTTTCAAATGATTTTGTTAACAGTCTCTTATAAAACACCCTTCTAATAGGAAATGAAAAAAGGGAAATGTAAATGGTAAAGTTTGACAATGTTGAGATTTTCATTAGGTTTTATATTGAACACTATAAAACTGTTGTGTCTTGGATTTGAATTATTAACAGAAAAATGTTTTGGAAAATGATGGTGATGTTGATTTTCAATAAATATTACTGCATATGATAAAACACTAATCATATCATTCACATTCATTATCTCACTTTCTGCTCATTATACACCCACTACTTTCCCAAATACATTTAAAACATCCCTTGTTCTATTACCATGAATTTCATTTTTTTTAAGAAAAAAAATGGATGAGAAAAGAGAAAGGATTAACAGAAAAGGAAAGGGACTAGATGATGACTGGTGTTGGAAGTTTGGATATGGGCACATTTTCTGTTTTTGTAAAGAAGTTACATGTGCACTGGTTTGAACAATATTCGTTGGTCACTTCCCATCCATGCTACCATTTTCCGCTCATTACAAATCCCCCCATCTTCCCAATAGCCCTATCACTCCCTTTTCAAGTGGCAACTGATTGTTGAGTTTAAAAGTATTGATGGATGGATTACATGTGCTTCTATTGTGAATGATAGAGCCGACCTTTTTATTTTATTTAGGCAGAGTATTGATGCATGGATTGTTAAGATTTTTTCATAACATGATTGGGATATTTATTAAGGATGAGTTTCTTTAGTAGAGGCAACAATGGAAGCAATGCTAATAGAGTTGTTAATAGAGGGAGATGAAATAATTGGCAAAGAGGCCATAGAAGGCCACAATTTTCAATACATTTTGATGCATATCCGCAAGAATTAAATCAACTTTTCCAAGTTGTATTTTTTATCTAGCTGGCTAAGGAATTATACAACCTATACCTAAGAGGCATCCTTACCAACCACATCATAATTTCTCTCATATCCACGTCCCCCATCATGTCTCTATGTAGCTAGAACCACCTGCCAATGATGGTTGGCAATAAATTGTTCATTAGACTGTAGTTCATCACCATGGTTGGCCTATTGTGTCATTTCCATTACCCCCTCTCCCACTGCAAATAAATCCAAATGCCCAAGATGATCATGTTGTCTCACCAGTACAGTGCTCTCAGGAAAGAAAAAGGATAAAAGCTAATATTCCCAAGCCAGAGCTAGATAGAGGAAAAGTAGTGGCCACTCCCTCCAAGTCATCCAAAGATTCCTATAAATATTTGTCCTCTCATCTCCATCTCAAAGATGATTGTTCACACATCATTAGTGCAGTCCACCCACAAGGTTCCTATAAATTGAAGGCTATTACTTAGGATAAATCATAAATGAGATCTAAAGAGGGAAATAGTGAAAAGAGGAAAAATGCCTCTCACAACAAATATGGTTTTTAATGTTGATTAATGATATTTTCTTTTGAGGGAAGTCTTTTTATTTTGGCAGTATTTTGGATAGAAAATACATATTTAGACAGAGTTTCGGACAACATGGATATAATGTTATTTTTGGATATAATCATGTTCTATTTTGTTGATATTAAAATATTTTATTATTGATAAGAGGATGGGAGTTACAAGGAGGATATTTGAATTACAAATTTGGGGTATTATAATTCATGTTTTGATGATTATTAAAGAAATGAAAATTGGAGTGAAAAGGGGTCCCACCTATTTAGTTATTATTTAAATAGACCTTTAATTATAGATTATTAATTGTTTGTCTCAACTAATCAGTTAGGCTAATTAATCCTAACAAAAGAAAGGTAGCTGAACTACCATAACTTATTGGGAAAGAATAAAAGATCGATGAAATGAAGAGACATGGGAAGATAGAATAGAAGGAGAACTTATGCTATAAGGTTTGATTTGTACTTGTGATATACTTCCATTCTTCATTCAATTTGAGTTAACTAGAAGGCTTAACCATCTTGATTACAATAGGGTCTTATTGAAGGAAGCAAGATTCAAAACTTAATGATAGTTTTATGCAGCTTGTCTTTAAAGGTGTATGATTTATCTTTGGCAGTTTGTGTGTTATTGTTTATTTATGGATTACATTTCATGACTGATAAATAATATTTTGCATAGTCAAGTGACAACATTTTATGGCAAGTTGATCCAAATATTGAGCTTCAATTTTCTTTTGTTCTCAGAGTATTTTTGTATGGTTCCCATTGGAGTCTTATAAATCTATCCTTGGTCCCAACCCTAGTAGGGGTTTGTAAAGAGAATTCAACTTTGTATCTCTGAATGAAATCAATATAAAAATCATATTTCTGATTTTAGCCTCACATGTGTATTATGATGATTTGGTTCAGATTTTTCCTTCATCCTTGTCTCTTATCCATGTATACTCTTATGTAATTTCTTTCTTATTTTATTTCTTTTTCACAGTTACATATAATATATATATAATTAGCCTTGGTCCCTCGTACTTAATACCTGTGGATTAAGTGACTGTTTTTTTATTTTAAGGTATAAACCCCGGGTAACATTCCCAACTATCTTTCCTTAGCCCAACAAGATCTTAAAATGATTGAGTAAGGTTTCTCATACCTTTTCCTCAACAAAAACATGAAGAATCTTGGCTTGATAGATACATCAAGAAGAAGAAGTTCTAGACATCAAACTTAGTATTTCTCTATGACAACAAGCTTTTATAGCACCCCGGGAATTTCAAGATGCACTGGTTAGGCCCATATGTGATCATATATGTTACATATGTAGGTGTTGCTCAACTAGACCAGTTTTATGGAGAAGTCGTGGAAGGACTAGTTAGTAGGATTCAACTGAAATTGTATGAGGATGATCATCCTTTCACGCACTAGGGAAACTACACAGTAACCTTGTATATGTATTATAGTGTAAATTGAAAAATAAAGAGAAAGGAAAAGGGAAAAATAAAGAAAATGGTTCAGGGAAGAAGTAGAACATTGAAGTGTTAATCAGTAGGAAAATATCACAATCAGAAGGATGCACAGACAAAGTAATTGAGTTAGTCATACAAATATTGTGCATAAAGAGGAGATCATGCAGATAACAGTTAAGAACAATTATGAGGAAACATGATGGGAAAAATCATTTATGAGAAAACATCATTTCAAAACAGTTGAGACACTTAGTAATAAATGGTAAGTACTATGGATATCGTAACATAATCACAGATCTATACCACAATATACCAAAGGATTAAGAGTTAAGGCAAGCATTGAATGCAAATAACTAGTGGATTATATCGAAATTTTAGGCATGAAGGTAAGTTAACAACTGGAGATGAGGTATAAAATAAAGATAATGATGAGCGAGGAAATATTATTGTTGATTATAGTTTAAATATATATCCGAGTGAGAAGGAGTTGTAGAGCCGAGAGAGTATTGTAGAGTTTCAATAATTAGTCGCAAGAAGACTGTTGCAGAGAAAGATGGCACTACCTAAGGAAGTAATGGTGTCTACATCAACAATGAAGAAATAGTGCAATAAGGCACCACTAGTATCGGTATAGGAAGAAATTCTAGGAGAATCCTCATAAGAACCAATATTTCCAAGAGATTAAATACCACTAAGGAAGGATATAGTGAAGCCAGTAAAATTTTTGAAAGACGCTAAGTACGATCTTGTCGAGAAAGAAATCCCACTTTTAGTAATCGTTGAGGGAGATATGTTAGGCTTGATGCCCATTTTAAATTATGTAGACCATGATATTACGGATGGGAAGAAATTTTGGAAGCTAGAACTAAGCAAGTATTTGAAGAGATACATTAATGCAAAGACAAATATCATTGTGATAGATCCAAATATATGGGAAACAGGGTTGCATAAAGATGGAATTTTGAACTTATTCGACATACCACACTTCCAAAGGAGCGCAGAGAATAAATCTTGCATGAAGATGTTGCTTAGTTGGGTGCCCTAAGGTTACTTATGGCTCAACATGCTAGTCTCAATTGATACATAATTAATTGTGTGCATTACTAGACTACCGTCGTAAGGGGAGGAACATTCACTGATATTTTCAAACAAGAATAATGAGAAGGCTATATCCGAGAGCATGAAAGAGAAGTTTCATACATTCAGAGGACAACACAGTTTATATGTAGAAAGCATATGTGACCTTACAGTTGGGTTGGCGACACAAGTATTAGCTTGTAAATTTTTAAGGAAGCGTTGGAAGGGCCAAGTACCAAAGAAAGTAATAGTGACAACCAAGAAGTGTGTTGAGGGTGTGTAAATGAACTGAGACACATTTTTTCTCATCTAGTTCTTAATCAAATATGAAGAGGCACAAGATAAAGGGAATGCATTTCGCTATGCATGGCTATTAATTCTAGTTGCATTATCAAGATGGAGGGAGTCGGATGATACGCGTTTTTTGGGAGTAAAATATAAGACCTGCCTAACCACAATATATCATAACTTATGGCATACTACACACAAGGCACAACAATTATACAACAATTTTCTTTTTATACATACAAGGAAATGATTCAGGAAATCATTAGTAGTATGCCATGCATTCCACCATAGGTGGTCAAAGCATACAATCTAGTTGCGTGATTTAAGGAAGGACACCATCACATGTATGTGAAAGTAGAAAAGGACCCAAATCAAGAATGGATTCCCACACGGTACAGTTTAACCAAGGAAGAGATGGGACACATTATGGAATATTGGGATGATGATTGGAAGATCCCAACGATAGATACAAAGTAGTCAGAGAAAAAAAACTTGGAAGTACAAGATGTATATGATGATGAAGAAGAAGGAGAAGAATAGGAAAAAGGAAATGGAACATGAGGAACAACAAAAAAGAAAGTCCCACACATGGGAGAGAAGAGAAGAGAAGTAGATACGGAGATGGTAGTCCCACAACACAAGAAAAGGAAAGCTACAAAAGAAACGGTCATGCAAGCCCTCACAAAAGATGACCTAGAAAGGATTGAAGACCAAGTTAAGGAAGAAATAAATGAATCCTTTGAGTGTGTGACACAACAACAAGAGGAAAGGAATTTAGATATGCAAGCACACATTGTCGTGTTGCAACAAATCTTGAAAACAATGACACTAGTACTAGTACACACTGGATAACAAGTACAAAAATAACATATAGCGTAGATGACAAAAGAACAATCGACGACATCCCAACTAGTTGCATAATCAAGAGAACATTGGGTAATGAAGATAGTGGCAGGGGCCTTGGAGTTCCCCATAATAGAGTTGAAGGAGAAAGAAAAAAAACTAAGTCCTATTGACTTAGTGGTATCTCAGTTTCCTATATAAATTTTGTATTGCTTACAATTGAGTGTGACAAAGGAAATTCAAGTGCATGAAACCTCGACCTCATTGTAGCTGACCAAACTAGTTGCAGACAAGGACATGTTGCAAGCATAATACAACCAAATTAGATAGAAGCGGGATGAGGAAACACAAAAGGAAGAGAGAGCCAAATGGGTTATCAAGGAGGTCTATAACATTATTCCAGAAGTGCTAAGAGAGGAAGATGCCCCATTGTAGGAATAGGTGATAAATATGAATGAATCCATTCAGGGGTTCCTAACAAATATCATTGACTTAGAGGTATGAAAAATACCAAGAACTCCCCTAGAGGAAAGGGTGCAAGATGAAAAGATGGCCACCATAATCATAGAGAACATCAAGAGTATGTAATTAGAATGTGCTAAGTTGTATGCAAAAAGCACATGTGTGTAGATGTAGTTGATTGAAGACATGGAGCTATAGGAGATTGGATATAAGATACATGATGCATAGGATAAGGCACATAATTTCAAATAAGTAACAAGTAAATTATCTCTAGTAGAGGTGGAAACAACAATGGTTGAAAACAACAATGGTTGAAAACAAGAAGCTATATTTAGAAATAAATTAGCTAAGGGCGAAGTGGTAGGCTCATGCAAAAAATATTGAGGTATTTCAAGAATAATCCTATAAGGTGATAGTGGAGTTAGAAGCCACTCAAGGCAAGGTCAAGAAGGTAGTGTAGGAAACCGTTGAAAAATTAAAGACTCACTTAACAATAGAAATGGTCGAGGAAATTGTACAGTAGGAAGCATAAGTCAGGGGAAAAGTTGCAATGACCATTGATACACTACATAATTTCTTGGAAACATGGAAGGAGGCCCAGAGTGCTTGGGGATGAGCCACATGGGAGTGTTAGGGGACTGTTGGAGTAGGATATTTTGGATAAGTATTTGGAATAACAAAAGAATGTGTTATCACACTAAATTGTCTTGGGTCTTTTAGTTTGTTTTTTATCCTTTTTTAAGCCTTAGATTTTAAATTTTTTAAAAATTTTCATCCATTTAAAGTTTATGTTTGGTAGGACCCCTTAGATGATTAACGTTTTGAGTCTTAGCTCTAGTTTGATCCCCAAATTGATTTTTGGTCCTAGAACCGTTTCATCTCATGAATTATTTTGGTCCCCTTCATGACTTGTCCCTAAGTCGATCCCTCCCATGATTAGACTGATGTGACACACCTCTCTCCTCACTCATGACCTCATAGGCATGCCTCATCATCCTTTCTTACCTGCCTGATCATTTCTTGAGTTGGAGCATTTCCCACTCATCAGGCAGTTCCATAGCGCCTTTCTCGTTTATCATACTTCCACCTCGAGTCATGATTTCCATGACTGATGTAATGTCCCTTGTTTTCAGTGGCATAAGTTGGTTAAAGATGCCTTCAAGATCTTTCATTTGTGATCCCTGGTAATGGTTTCTAAGTTTGAAAAACTCAACAGTGTTGCGTTGCACAAATTCATAAGTGTTGATTAGGCGACAACAAGGCAAGCAAATCTAATGCTGAGAAAGATTCGAGGGCCAAATTTTTCACAATTTCATCCTGAGATTGCGTTGGAGATATCAACAGGTGTCTACTCCATAGGTATCCCGTGTTGCCTCCTATGCATATTATTTTTCACAAGAAATTTGCGCTCAGGTTTTGGTTTTCCAAGTTTGCACAGTTGTAAGGGACTCGTCTTTGCATGATAACCTTGTCTTCTTTATTTTTCAGACCTGTATCTTCATTGCTTGTGTCTAATTTTGATTATTGTTTCCTGCCTTAGCCATTGAAATCGCAAGCCTATAAATAGATTATCCTCTACGTATGCGTTGTGCTACCCAGAGGTGCTGCCTAAACCCTCTTTGTCTTCCCTATTTCCTTTCATCTTGGAGTTAGGCATTTTTTACTCAATTGCAGAGAGCTAATTTCGGATTACCCCCTTGCTTTCTACACTCTCGAATACCTATATAAGCCTAAGGGTGTAATTCCTAAAGTCAATCTTGGCTTACTAATCACCAGTCTGTTTAAAAAGGGGTCAACCTTGTACATTTGAAGCCTGATTTAAATCTTTCCTGGTCATTACCATCCCTTAAGCCTTTTAAAATCCCTCTATCTGAGCCATGGAGACTCCTCAATTGATGAAGACACACAAAGGTGGAAAGGTGGTTAGGACAGAACTGGTGGACATGCATCTTTTTGATACATAACCCATGGCAAGAGAGGTATTTCAAAGAGTTGGGTGCCTCTCATTCTGCCAGAACATGCAGAGAGTCCATCCAAAGGTAGCAAGACAGTTTGCATTACACTTTAATGGTAGGAAAACCAAGGTTGGGGATTTGGAAGTTGAGGTGACTGAAGCCTCTATCTCAGCTGCAACAGGAATTTCCATTATAGGTGAAAAGTAGTTCAAATCCATGGTTTTGAATTCATCCTATGCTAAATATATCTTTAAACCACAATATCAAGCCAATTATTTGTCTAAAAGTATGCCAAGGAATCAATTGATTGAACAGTTTGACAAAATATTGAAGATCATACAGAGATATTTTACATGTGAGGGGAGATTTAACACATTGTGCCAGTACCATGTAAGGTTGTTGCTACATTTTACTGCTAAGGTTGAGATGAATATTCCCTATCACTTGTTAAGGATTATAGGTAATATGTCATACAGGATACAAGCCAAATCAAAAGATGTTGATTCTAGCCTCTTCCATTCTAGATTGATCATAATGCTAGTCTCTAAGGAATTGGGTAAGAAAGAGATTTCATGGGATCATTTTGTTGTTACTTTTCATTTCAAGTTGCATCTAGCATCAACTCCTCAATCACATAAGGCAAGTCCTTTTTCACCCACCAGTGCTACTAAAGTAGGGACGAGTAGGAATAGAAAGAGCAGAGCCTATGTTCAAGTTTCAAAGGTTAGTAAGCAGGTCACAGAAGCCGAGGAAGAAGTTTTTCCTTCTCCACACAGAGATGTTTCACCACCTCCTCCACCAGGGTTAGAAGAGGTGCCTTCTTATACCAAATCTACATCCAAGAGAGGGAAGAATCTTATGTTTCCCTCTTATCCTCCAGCAGTCGAAATCAAGGGTAAAAGACCTTTCACAAGGTCATTGATTCCTAAGGAGGTTTTCAAAGAACAGTCTTTATCAGAAACCCCTATTCAAAAGAAGAAAGGAAAAAGCATTGAAAATCATTTGGAAGAAAAACAAGAAGCCCCTTTACAAAAAGGAAAAGGTAAAGGTACTAAAAGACCTTTGGTGAGAAAAGATGAAATCTTTGTGAAAGACTTTGAGGAGCCTATGATAAGAAATGAAGAAACCCCTGTGCAGAGGAAGAAAGGTGAAAGAAAAGCCACCAAGAAACCTAATGAGGTGGACAAGACACTTCCCATGCAGGTGGAAGAGGAGAATGAGAAAAAACCTCTTGATACTTTGCATAACACGGCTCCTCCTGACATTCAGACCTTCAAGAGACTTATTAGGAAACTTAAATATTCAAGAAAGGATGTGGCTCAATTGAAGAAGGAATCCATGTCTGACATAGCCAAGATGACAGAGCTTATGGATGGCTACAGTCACACGCTTGACTTGGCCAGGTTTGCAACAAGAAGGGACCAACCCCTTCATATACATATAAAGAATATTTACAGACAGAATAGAGGCTTGCAGTCTAAGAACAAGAAGATAAAGGCAGAGCTGAAGCACTTTCAATATGAGGTAGCCCAAAGAAATTTATAGGTGTTGGTTGAAGCTTCCATTGAGGATGACAAACCAGCAGCTAAGGAGAGCACAGCTACACTGAAGAAGCCTATCAATGCAAAGAAGAAGAAGTATGTTGTGTTAATTGAAGATCCTCTTTCTACCAGAAAGAGTGTGAGGTTAAGTGTCAAAATGAAAAAATAGTTGGTAAAAGGTAAGCCCCATTTTTTAGGATGGTTCCTTTTTGGGAGGGTAACTAAATTCAAATATTTCATCTACCATCTATACATTCTTCTAAGCGTTAACTATCAGAGTTTTGGGTTTTTGCTAAGTGTTATCTTCCCCAGTGGTAAAGGGCACTACCTATTGTATGGTTAAGGCACCTAATTAAAATGGTTTTGTCATCATGAAAGACCACCAATTTTTCTTCACATATTCAAGATTGAAGGCACTACATTTTGGGCAATGCTACCTAAACCTGCACACAGACACATCGTAAGTGGCACTACCCAATATTTGGCAGAGAACATAATTTCCATACAGGTGCAACACAGTGGCGCTACCTAATATTGCACAGAGAGCAGAGTCTGTACATATATGCATCATAGTGGCGCTACGTACAAGCACTGTCGAATATTTCACAAAGGGAAAACGTTTGCACGCATATGCAACACAATGACGCTACCTTTTCTCCTTGTAGTGCACTACCCATATTTGCTACCCAAGGAAACTACCAGCAAACACCAGGGATCTAGGAGGACCAAGCTAGCAACTTTTGGATAAATTGATGATGGAGAAGATTGTAGAAACAACAACTAGCATCATGAAGATAACCACATGCTTTGAAAGACACATGGAAAACAAGGAGCCGTGTAGCAAAAGGGAATCAAATCAGTTTGAAGTTCGGTTGGATTAGTCACCAACATTTTCCTATTTTATAGCATAGGTGGTTAGATAAGTTGTTAGATCAGATAAATGTTTAGATTTTTTCAAGGGAAGGAGGTCAGATCGCACCTCCATCTGTTACCTCCCTTTTGTTATAAATAGATAGAGCAATTTCTTTATTAGGTTCGGATGGTTGAGCAGGACTCCCTTAGACTGTAATATTTTGATGAAGTAACTGTGATATAGTGATGTACTAGACTTGAGACATTTTGACTAATAGAAATCAGCTTCTCCTTCAGCTTATTTTCTTCTAATGCTAAATGTTCATGCTTTGAATGATTCACGTGAATGATTATGGTGATGCTATGATGGATGTTTGATCATTATGTTATCATGATGTTTATTTAGCTTCCTTAATTTCTCAGTTCAAGAAGATATTGTGTTAAGAAACTTTCCTCAGGATTTTGTAGACTCAATGTTTACAGTAGCCCCTACATTTCTCTTATTCAAGTCTTCCCTCTATTCATAATTACTCCCAAACTACTGATTGAAGTTAGCCAATACCATGATTGTTGGTACATGCTAGCCCTGTTATATGAGTTAGAACATTATCATTTGAGTCCTTTTCCATTTGACCCTTTAAACACCCTTACATTCACTTATACACCTGATGGGTATTGGGCTTGCCTTCCATGCAATATGAAGGTGACTCCTAGTGCTAACAAAATGGATCATGCAAAAAAAATTCTAAGGAGAAGTGCACGCATAAAGAAGTTCAAGCATTTTCAAGAGTTAACACGCAAAAGGTGGAAAGTAGTTAGGATTTGTGGGACATTATGTCCACTTTGTAACCATACTATAAGGAACTTATCCCTATTGTAAATATATAAATTATAATGGGTTTTTGGGTAGAATAGGGAGAGAGATTTGTGGAGGAGTTTGAAAGAAGAGTTCGATGAGTATTGGGAAGATTTGGGGAACTAGTGTGCATTGTATGCGTGAGAGGATAGGGAATGTTGAGGTAGAATTGATATATTTGTATGAGTGTAGTGTAAATATGATGTAAGAACTAAATATTATGAATGAATGAATAAGAACCCAACCATTGTGGACGTAGCCCAGTTTGGGGTGAACCACGTTAAACCTTGTGTTCTTATGTGTATGTTATGATGTGTTTGATTATTCTATTAATGCATACATATGATGAATGGGAAATATGTGTGTGCTAGATTATATCATAATTCCACACATATGATAAATAAGTAGATGGGATGAATCTGTCATATATTAGTGTATGGTTTCATCCATAGGATGAATAAGTAAATGTTAAGTAATGGAAACTACACACACAATAGATGAAATAATAATGCATAGTATGGTCATGTTGAATGCCACACTTCCCCTCATCACTGCATAAACTTGGTTCCTGCATCCCCTCTAATTTCCTCGGGTGAGACTTCACTTGCTTGCAGGTGATGCCGAAAGGGCCGGTGTCTAAGGATTTTGGTGGTCTAGTATTGTTTAACCTAGGGTCTTCCTAATGCATGCCAACAGTCCCAACGATGCAATATTCATCCAAGGATGAAAAAGAAACAATAAAAAAAATTTCCATGGTGATATAGGAGAAACAAGGAAAATATAAGGAAAATGGTTAAAGAGGAGACCTAAACCCCATGACGATCGACTGTCAAACTTGGATAATGAAGATATTCCCATGTCCAGACCAGTATTCATGGTGTGCAGGGTACATATGGATGAAATATGTGATGGCCCATCAGTGCTAAAAGATGAATTCAAGATATAAATGTTATATGTGTTTCTCATCATCATAAAGGGAATAAGGACAAACGTCAAAAGGAGAAATCTCATGAAGGAAGGAGGAAGGCCAAGGGTCATATTGATCCTCAATAAATATTAGATTTGAACCCAATAAAATGGATTTTTGTCTCTTAAAACATTCTACATTTCTAAACTATTTTGGGAAGACAGGCTCAACTAAAATTGGAGAAGCCATTACTTGGCGTTTTCATCTACTATTTTTTAAACTGTTAATATAGAGAGGCCCTCAGGGGCATCTTTTGATAGGAAGAAAAACTTCCATGTTTTGTTGTTTTACTGCGAACTATTTCAAGTGGAATATATGTTTTTCACATGGGATGTAAGAATATATTTTATAATAGACTATTATGATACAATCTATGTTGTTCTTGCAGTTCTTTTATTCTTTCTTATGTTATTTTCCCTGAATGCATGAGTTGTTGATGTATTTAGAGATATGCCCTATACTTTTCTAGTTATGTACTTTTGTGCATATGCTTCTAACTTTGCACCTTCATGACAACTTTCTAATTGGGTTTTTAAGCAAGGTTTAGTTTCATTATAGCTCATTCGGTTACGATAATTCAATCCTAGCTAGGATATGATAGATTATAAGTATATTATACCCTCATTTACATAGTCTTCATCTACATCTTCCATTTATATAACCATCCATCATTCACCCTCATCGATAGGTCGAGCTGCAACCAGTAAAACCAAACCATAAATGGTTGTTAGGCCATAATATGGATGTGTTCCCTATTAGAAATGGTCAGAGTTTGTTGGGTTAAATATCTCATTCATTTCTTGTTCTGACCTAGTTTCATATCTGATCAGGGTTCCAACAAAACCCTCTAAAAATATCGATCCTCCTGGTAAACTAGAAGGAAACACAACGCAGAGAGTGCACAATACAGTCTCACCCGAGATAGATTTATGGGTGACTGCAATGCTAAAGTGATTGCAGTATAGGAATGAGTGTGGATCCGGGAATGTGTTTTATCTCATTCATGCATTAATCTGATTATGCATTCAGTATCTCTATGATTCATTCATATTTAGGCTCATGCATGCATTCTACTATACCTAGTTAATCATTCATTCATAAAATAACCATTAACAGAAAGTAAACATGCAATAAACATCGCATGGGACACAATTTTTACCATGGTTCACCCCCTCCTAGGCTACATCCACAAAGATTTGGCTTCTCTCCTCTTTTATTCAGTTTGTTGCAAAATATGGCATTGCGCACATTACATATTCCATCATACAATCATGAAGAGGTTCAAGAAATTGTGTGAGGTGGACTATATCACACCGGGATCCTCATAATATGATCTAACCCTCAAGATCTACCATACTCAACTCTTCTACAACTCAACAACTTTTTCCTTTTCAAAAACCAGAACTTAACACTTGAAAAAATGAACCTCAACTACAATAATCAAACCCCTCACCTAGACCTCCTAGGTATTTATTTATACTGTTTTTCAGGATTATATCAGTTACAATATTTATCAAAAACCCTAACCCTAAGATGTTTAGGATTCCTTGCCTCCTCGCACATGGCTTTTCCTTTTTACATGTTGTTTTTCCTCACGCGTGTTCGTTTTCTTGCCTGTTGTTCTTCTCCAAAGTTAGGTCTTTCCTTCCAAAAATAGGTCTTTCTTCAAAATAGTCATGCATCCAACAGGCCCCCAACACTAACATGTGGCTCGTACCGAGCCACTTAGGTTGTACACGCTCCTTGAACAACCTCTTCCAAGATGTGGAATTTCCCTTCTAGCTATGCCCCTTTTTCTCTGTCCTGCACATCTTTCTCTGTGAGCTCTTCTACCCTCTATAATGTGATGTGATCCTTGAGAGATTATACACTCTCAACATAATCCCGAGTCATTCTTTTCTTTTCCTTCTCCAATTTTGCAACAATTTGTGCTGCTTTCTCTTGGAGAGGTTCTAACTAGGCTAGCCTTGCCTACTTATTATTCTACATAATTTTTAGTTCTTCTTGCAGGGTCTTCATCTTCTGCGCACCCTTCACTCAGTTAGTGATTCTCATGGACTTTTTCCTCTACTTTAGCTCATGTATTTTAGTGTTTATTCCCTCCTTTTTCTGATCTAGATTATGGACCCTCTCATCTTCTTCCAGCGTTTTCCATAGTTGCACGGTCTTTTCAAACAATTGTGTGACTTTTTTAGCTTCTTTATGCATCACTTCCACTTGCAGAAATTTAGGAGGATTAGTTGGGGTTAATTTAGGAGGATTAGTTGGGGTTAATTTTTCTTTGAGATCCTCAATTTGCTTCTTGTAGTTCTCTAGTGTCTGTGTGATTAGTTGGATATATTCTTACGCATTGGTCATGGCTTCCTACGTGCTATCTGGAATCCTCGTAAAAAATTCTTTCAGCTACTGCTCTAAATTATCTGCATGTTTTTTCTCCTCTTTTGTCTCAATCTTTATCTTCTCGACTACTAGTTCCAAGGAATCCTTTCCATTCCTAGTTTCCTACAATTCTGAAGCATATATCCTTGTGTGCAATTGCACTTCCTGCGCGACACTGAATTGCAGTTTTTGTAGTTCCTTTGTTGGTATATTCGCCAATACCAACTGTACGTATGATAGATCCTTAAGTGGTGTCTAGGCTATGGCCTTTTCCATCTGC
Organism: Picea sitchensis; assembly: GCA_010110895.2. Lineage (NCBI taxonomy): Eukaryota > Viridiplantae > Streptophyta > Pinopsida > Pinales > Pinaceae > Picea > Picea sitchensis. The sequence continues at coordinate 22,389 of SNQJ01S0083541.1, read as the reverse complement.
AACATGTCTGATGTTACTTGGAATCTTGGACTCACTTGCGCTATGGCTGGATGGTGTATTTTTTGAAATATTGTAACTGCAAAGAATATTCTACTTATTATTGAGTTATTATCTTATAGATCAATCCCCTTTTGTGGATTTATCATGTCGAGACTTATGTATGACCAAATCCCCTTTTGTGGATTAGTCAAACCCTAATTAAATTATGTTAATTTAGAAGTGGACCCCTAGGGCTAATTAAAGTGGCTTTAGCCACTAATTTGAGAAGTCATCCCTACCTAATGAAGAGACACCACCCTAGCACTCCTCAGCTAGTATAAATAATATAGCATAGCACCTCATTCACTCACTCACTCAATTCACTCATCTAGTATGCAAGTTTGAAGGAAGATGCATTTTTCAGAAGAATGAGAGAGAGGCGCATTGCTCAATATTGGATATTCTCTTGTGTTTGGTCTTTTATCTTAGCATTGTATTGGTTATCTATATTAAGGAATTTTTTGTTGGGTTTTCTCCCCCATGAGGGTTTCCCAGGATAAATGTTGTGTACCTTGTGATTGTGTTTCTTTCAGTGATCCTTCTTATGCTATTATTGTTTAGTAAAATTGAAAAGAACTTAATGTCAACTCTAAATTTAACATGCAATCAAATATTGAATGAACAGAGAACCTTTCACTCAGTAAACAAAAATGTCATTGTTATCGTACAAGAAAATTAGGGCTTTTTGTTGGAAGATAATTTCAACCTAAAAACTATCTAGGGAAGTGCACCCTAACCTAGCAAACTCATTAATATCTTGAGTGCACCTTTTCTGTGGCCAGAGCTTATGGAAAGTGAAACCATATTTTTCACTGGTACCAGAAAACTAAAAAACTAGGAAACTAGAACCAGTACCAGAAGTATCAGTCTAGATTTGTGCAGTCCTAGTTTCAAGGTGTAAAATTTGGATTTTCTGAAAACAGACTACACCAGTCTACTCGCCTCAGCCGAGCACACCTCCTGGTAAGTTGATATTTAATTTCTGAGCACTTTCAATTTTTGGTCATTTTCCCAGCTCTAGGTCAAGATGTTTGCAAGAACTAAGCTTGTTGACAAGTTAGAAGGTGTGGATAAATTTTTTTCCTGGAAGTATTGGATTGCACTCATTATTGAAGAGAATGACCTTTCAATATTCATCAAGGAAAATGTACCAGAACTCCAGATGCTACAAGTAAAGAAAAGTACCAGAAGGATATGGTTAGGGCCAAAAGAATCATTGCAGACTCTATTAAAGACCACTTGATCCCTCAAGTATATTCCAAGAATAATCCAAAAGAAATGTTTGATGCCCTAACCATAATGTATGAAGGAAGGAATATCAACTGGAAGATGAATATGAGAACCTAACTCAAGAATACAAGGATGCAGAAAGGAGAAACTGTTCATGACTATTTCTCTAGGGTTTCTCAATTCAAGGAACAACTATAAGAAATTGGAGACAACCTAGATTAATATGAACTCATAATTACAACTCTTAATGGTATCAAAATACCTTGGGATTCTTTCATCCAAACTATCTATGCAAGAAAGGATAAACAACAATTTGATAGTCTTAGGGAAGAATGTGTTCAAGAAGAAGCAAGAGTAGTTAAATGAAAATTAGTACTACTAAGGGATGAATATCAAGCCCTATATGATCATTCTAAAGGAGTAAATAGAAGGTCTCACTTCAATAAGGATACCCACCTACATAAGGAATATCACTCCCCAAAGCGATTCACCCATTTCCATAAAGAATCTCACCCTCCAAGGAGATTCCAAAAGTTTCAGAATGGTCAAAGAAGAGAAAACAATTCCTCCTCTTATCAATGTTACCATTGTGACAAGATGGGACATGTTTATAAGAATTTTCTAGCTAGAAGAGAAGAATACAAGAAGAGAAACAAAAAAATACACCATTCCCAAGCAATAGAAGATGATGAGCCACCCAAAAAGATGATTAATGAAAAGATTGAAGACTATGTTTTATTCTTTTCCCTCTCAGGATCTATGTCACCTGGAGAGGACACTTGGATTATAGATAGTGGTGCTTCTAATCTCATGATGGGTCAATGAGACATCCTCTCTATCCTCACAGAAAAGAAATTTCCCTAGAAATTTACACTTGGATATGATTACCAATACCCTATCAAAGGAGTGGGAGAATCCACCTACAAACTTGATTCAAGGACCCTAATGAATATGAAGGATGTACCATATGTACCATGTTTTAAAAAGAATTTACTTCTATCACATCTTTAGATAAGAAAGGTTTCAAGGTTGCATTCATAGATTGTGAAGTTCTTATTTGGCCTAAAGGAAAAACCATAGAAGATGCAATTTTCATTAGAACAGAAGAAGGTGGCATGTACAAATTAAAAGGTCACTCAGATGCAATGTTGACTCACTCCACTAAGAGTCTCAGTGAACTTTGGCATAGAATACTATCTCACATCAACTACAAAGCCTTACCATATGTCATCAAGGTAGTTACAGGTCTACCTGAATTCAAGGTTGATCATGAAGGTGCGTGCAAGGGATGTGCACAAGGAAAGAACATAAAGAATCCTTTCCCGAAGAGAGAAAGTAAATCAGAAGGAATATTGGAGCTCATCCACTCAAATGTATGTGGCCCAATGTCACCAACCTATCTTAGTGGGTATGTATACTATGTGTCATTTATTGATGATTGTTCTTGCAAGACTTGGGTTTACTTCTTGAAATCAAAAGATGAAGTGTTTGGAAAATTCAAGGAATTCAAATCCTTAATAGAGAATCTCTCTACAAGAAAAATCAAGATACGCAGGTCATATAATGGAAGAGAATACACCTCAAAATAGTTTTTAATCCTTGGCGGATATGATGGGATTAAGAGGGAGCTCATCACTCCCTACAATCCTCAACAAAATGGTGTAGCAGAAAGAAAGAATAGAACTATAATGGAAGCAGTGAAGACTATGATACATGATCAAGATCTTCCAATTCACTTATGGGTTGAAGCAGCAAGAACAATAGTGCATATAAAAAATAGATTATCTCATAGTGTACTTAGATTCAAAACCCATGAAGAAATGGTCTCTAAAAAGAAGCCAAAAGTAAGTCATCTCAAGATATTTGGTTGTCCAGTGTTTGTACACATTCCAAAGGAAAGGAGAATCAAGCTAGACCCTTTAGGAAAGAAGGGAATATTTGTTGGATACTGTGAGATCTCCAAGGCATTAAAAATTTACATATTAGGTTAGCATTATATTGATATCAACAAATATGTAACATTTGATGAAGATACAACACTCAAGAAATCAAGGAGATGCCATCTTGAATAAGTACATGAAGAAGATCATGTACCTCCCAGAGTTGTAGAACCAGTGAGAGAAGTTAAAAATACCCCTGATGATGAGATTCCAGAAGATTGTGATATGCTATAATATCAAGAACATCCCCAAATGACAATCTCTCACAAAAGAAAACCATGTTGGGAAAGGGAACTTATTCAAGACAGAGATAAGTATGGTTCCCCAGAAGGAACCATGAGACAAATCAAGAAACCTAAGCCATTCTCTAGTTACATGTCTTTGATGTGTGATCTCATAGAAAAGGAGCCTACTTGCTTTGAAGAATCCATTCAGAAGAAATACTTAGAATATGCCATGATAGAAGAATACCAATCCATTATAAAGAATGATATATGGGATATAGTTCCTAGACCGAAGAACAAATATGTGGTATCTTCCAAATGGTTATACAAGATAAAACATGTTGTAGATGGAAGTATTGAAAAACATAAAGCAAGGTTTGTAGCTCATGGATTTTCTCATAAGGAAGGAATTGATTATGAAGATACGTTTTCTCCTATAGCCAGATACACTTCTATTAGAACCATCATATCTCTTGCAGCCAAGATGAAGTGGAAGTTACACCAAATGGATGTAAAAACAACCTTCTTAAATGGTGTTATTGAAGAATAAGTGTATATAGAACAACCTCAAGGGTTTGAAGTTGAAGATAGAAAGACTCATGTATGCATGTTGAAGAAGGTCGTCTACGGGTTGAAGCAAGCTCCTAGAGCTTGGTATGGCAGAATTGACATTTTCCTGACAAGCTTGGGCTTTACCAAGAGTAAAGATGATTCTAACCTTTACTTCAAGGTTATGAATGATGATCTAGTTATATTGTTGCTATATGTGGATGACTTATTCTTAACTAGAGAAGAAAATCTCATCACAAATTGTAAGAAGAAGATCACTACAGAATTTGAGATGAAAGACCTAGGCCTGATGCACTATTTCTTAGGTCTTGAGGTTTGGCAGAGCTCAGAGAAGATATTCCTTAACCAAGGGAAGTATGCAATTGAAATACTGAAGAGGTTTGATATGTTGTAGTGCAAATCCATGAACACACCCAAGGAAACTAAGTTGAAGCTCTCGGTTGATACTTTTCGTCAGAATTGGTTGATGCTACATTGTACAGATAGATCATTGGATCGTTGATGTATATGATGAATACCAAGGAAGATATATTCTTTTCTATGAACACCTTGAGTCAGTATCTGGTAGATCCTAGATGTGTTCACCTTGTTTCTGCAAAACATGTGATGAGATACATTAAGGGTATGTTGGACTTTGGTCTCTATTATACTGGAGATCATGACTTCAGACTGGTTGGTTACACTAATTCAGGTTAGGCTGGAAGTGTTTCTGATAGAAAGAGTAATTCAGGATGTTGTTTCAGTTTGGGGTCAGCCACAACTTCATGGAAAAGTAGGAAGCAATCTAGTATTTCTCTCAGAATGGCATAAGAGGAATACATTGTTGCATGTTCCACTAGTTGTGAATCCATATGGACTCAAAAGTTGTTGATGGGTCTATTTGAACTGGATATGGAAACAACCGTGATTCTATGTGATAACCAAAGTTGCATGTAGATGATGGAGAACTCTATCCTCCATGATAAGTCAAATCACATAGAAATACGACATCACTAATTCCGTGATATGGTGCAGAGGGGAGATGTAAATCTCCAATATGTTGGCACACATGAGAAGTTTGTAGATGTGTTGACCAGGCCTATGTCTCATGTAAAGTTTGAACACTTTCGAGACAATCTTGGTTTAGTCTGAAAGGACCTCCCTCGAAAGGGGGAGTGATGTTGATGATACTATGGTATCCTTACCAACAATGGGTAGCTTAGTTAGGATTTTATATCCTAGGGGACTGATCATCCCTGGACAGATCCCAAAGGTATGGTAAGGATGGTCTGTCAGAGTCCCTGTGCATGTATATGCCAGATGTGGTCAGTAGTTTTAGATCCATTAGTATTTTTATAATCCTAGGGAATCTTATGATTCCTAGGTATATCTCGAAGGTCCGGTAAGGTTAGTTTGTCAAAGTACCATGTGGTAGCTCCGTTAGGATTTAATATCCTAAGGAATCTTATGATTCTTAGGAATATCCCTAAGGACTACCATAGTACCACAAGATGTTGTTGTTACACCTGCCTCATTTTGTTTCTAGATGATGATGATGATGTTGCTCCAACCTCATGTTTCGATGATGTTGTTTCTCTAGCCTCATGCTATGATGATGTTGTTGGTCCAACCTCATGCTGTGAAGATGTTGTTGCTCCAACCTCGTGATGTGAAGATGTTGTTTCTCCAACCTCCTGTTGTGATGATGTTGTTGCTCCAAACTCATGTTGATGATGATGTTGTTTTTATATATTTTATGCTAACTGATTTTGATGTTTCATATTCCAAATCCATGTTGTGAACGATGATGATGATGTTATTTCAGCTCCTTGTTGTGAACAATGTTGATGATGTTATTCCAGCTCCATGTTGTGAGTGATGATGATGATTATACTTCAGCTCCATGCTATGAATGATGATGTTATTGATTATGAGAAAACTTCCGATGATTTATAGATATGTCATTCAGTGTTCCATATGTTGTTGATGTTGTTTCCCTCTCTCTCTTGATGATGTTGTAGAATACCCTTCTTGTTAAGGGGGAATGTTAAAATATTGTAACTAGAAAGAATATTCTATTTATTATTGAGTTATTATCTTATAGATCAATCCCCTTTTGTGTATTGATCATGTTGGGACTTATGTATGACCAAATCCCCTTTTGTGGATTATTCAAACCCTAATTAAATGATGTTAATTGAGAAGTCGGCCCCTAGGGCTAATTAAAGTGGCTTTAGCCACTAATTGGAGAATTTGTACCTGCCTAATGAAGAGAAACCACCCTAGCACTCCTCAGATAGTATAAATAAGAGAGGCTAGCACCTAATTCACTCACTCACTCAAGTCACTCATCTAGTGCGCAAGTTTAAAGGAAGTTGCAGTTGCTCGAAGAAGGAGAGAGAGGCGCATTGCTATGTCTTGGATATTCTCTTGTGTTTGGTATTTTATCTTGGCATTGTATTGGCTATCTGTATTAAGGAATTGTTTGTTGGGTTTTCTCCCCCATGAGGGTTTCCTAAGATAAATGTTTTCTACCTTGTGATTGTATTTATTTCATTGATCCTTCTTATGCTATTATTTTCTAGTAAAATTGAAAATAACTCAATAGCATCTCTAAATTTAACATCTTGTTAGCTCAACGTGGTCCTTTCCTTTGCTTTTGTCACTAAGGGGATGGGTTTGTTTCCCCTTTCATGCCTTTTCATTTCTTGTATTTGTTTTATGACCTTCCTGATGTCATCCAAATCATTATGTATCCTTCCTCTTTGGTTCTCAACCTCTTCAAACTCCTCAGCTGTGTGATCCTGTACTCTTTTTGTGACAAGGTCGACATCGTCCTCGGTGATTGTGTACTCAGGTATCTTCATATTGTTAGGACCACATATTGTACCCTTTTTGCCCATACTTTTTGCTATTATTTTACCCTTCATCACCTGCATTTTGACTTACACTATCATTCCACTTGATCATTCCAAGGTACATAACGTCCTTT